>JAGXJF010001837.1:0-98225 GCA_019208055.1 Stipa capillata | reverse complement strand
CTGATTTCATCAGATTATACTCCCTAATGCTGCGAGATTTACTCTCGACAATATGTCATACTTAGCAAATTGGAGATTCACACTAATGTTTCCAAGCCAACTTCTTGGAATTCTCATTAATTTTGCAAAGTTCTTTACAACATTAGCCATGACGGTTTTAATTACCCAGCGTAAATTAATTATCTCTGATTTACCCATGTAGGTCAACGATGGCCGCAAGGAATTTGAGGAACTTGCCTCAACGGCCACAATTACCCTACATGGGCCATGGACATCAAGATCAGTCTTGCGTCCCGTGGGATAGTGCGTGCAATCCAAGATCCGAACACTCCTGTTCCGGATGGAGAAACGCTACTGACAGAAGCAAAGAAATATGCTGCCTTGTACATCATAAGGCACCATATTCATCCAGATCTAAAGTCTGAGTACTTACAGGAGGAATCTCCTCGTACTCTGTTTCTGGCCCTCAAAACGAGGTATGAACAGCAGAAGGCAGTTGTCCTGCCCGAAGCACTCCACGATGGACTCATCTCTGTCTTCAGGATTTCAAATCCATCGGAGAGTACAATCACGAGGTTCATAAGATTTGTTCCAAACTACGCTTTTGCGATAAGGAACCTACCGATGCGGAGAAGATAGAAAAGACCCTATCCACTATGCTCCCCGCAGATAGGATCCTTCAACAGCAATACCGCGCTCGCAACTACAGCGTCTATTCCGACCTCATTCATATCTTACTTCAGCTGAAAAGCATGATGAGCTACTCTCCAAGAATGGCTCTCAGTGCCCAGTTGGGGCACAACCTTTACCTGAAGTTCATATGAATATTGCGAATGGACAGCGCAAGCGCAAGCGCAATAGGAACAAGAAGCCAGAAACTCAGACAAGGGGGTCAGGCACTCCAAAACCTAAGTATGACAAAACTAAGCTTTGCGACAAATGTGGATGCTACTCGCACCCCCACTGACAAGTGCAAAACCCCAAAACATCTGACTGTTCTGTACAACAATCTCAAGGATGCACGGCATCTCAAGGAAAGGTTTGAAGCCAACTTCAACCTTCATCCAGACAGCGCCAATGGAGATGGCAGTTCGCTCGATGTTCCTCCCAGTCCGAGCAACACCATGCCTACCCATCAGCCAGAGGACCCTACCGACACGGAGAACATGATGATTGAGTTTGCCTCAACCGACATGTTTGGAGACTTCGATTAGTCTCTCAATCTCCTTTATGATCTATTATCTATGTCCATTCGTGATGTTGTACTAAGAACTTACGTATTGTTGTCACTTTTATATTGTATCAGCACATATGATATAATCAGATTGTATTCTATGTATATGCATGAGATTTTTCTTATTGAAAATTTTTTATACATAGTTCTCTACGAGGACAATCCGATGGAAGAGGAATTATGCCTTGTGGTCAGTGCTACCACAAACTCCATACTAAGGGAGTTAAAATATTTCCAAAATCTGAAACAGATGAATTGAGATATTTTAACTATCGCTGGACGCGATACGGTAATTATTGGTACTGGACGTGCCATATTACCCTCCCAGGGAGTACATAAGTGACAATTGCGGATGCTTAGCTGTATCCTGACTCGTCACGTACTCTAATCAGTTATGGAGATATCCGTAAAAATGGTCCTTCACATTGAAAACCATGACGACAACAATGAGGAGTATCTACTCTTCACCAAACATTACGGATATGGCAAGCAAGTACTTGAAAGAATTCCTTCTCTATCGTCCGGATTGTACTATACGTACATCAAGCCCGTAGAACATGTTGCGTACAAAATAATTTTCCAGAATGTCATCACATTCCAAACTTGGCTTACTCGCCTCGGCCATCCCGGCATAGGGATGAAGTGGAAAATTACTTGCAATTCCATTGGTCACAATTTGCTTGAATCAAATTTCCTCAATCTTCAGACTATGTGTGCACATTCTGTGCCACAGGGAAGCTAATTTTGAGGCCCTCACACCTCATAATACAAGCTGAACCACTTCAGTCCCTAGAACGCATTCAAGGAGATATTTGTGGTCCCATCCAACTATTTCTGGACTTCTTAGGTATTTCATGGTTCTCATTGACGTATCGACACGATAGTCACACGTGTGCCTACTGTCCACACGGAACCATGTATTTGCCAAGATAATGAGGCAAGCAATTAAACTTCAAGCCCATATCTAGAAAGTCGAATTATGACAATTCGCATGGACAACGATGCAGAGTTCTCCCCACGCGCTTTCAATGATTATTGAATGGCCCTAGGGATTGAAGTTCAGCACTATGGTCCATATGTCCATACACAAAATGTTTTGGCTAAATCACTGATAAGAGGATCAAACTCATTGCAAGATCTTTGTTGATGAATTGTAGCTTACCAACTTCACGTTGGAGTCATGCAGATTTACACGCTCATGACCAAACTGCATACTATTATTCTCCTCTACCTTGATACGTGGAAATCTATCAAGTATTTCCAATCTGCGATAATTCGGTTACACACCGATATCACCACCTCGGCATACATCATTGGCCCCTCACCTATATTTGGGATCAATGTGAGGAATAACTGTATTTCCATCAATACCTCAAGCCCCTCACAGGGGGAGTTATTTCACGGCCAGTATGCTGATTCAATGAGGGATATTTCCAGGCATTAGGGGGAGATTTCAAGTACCATGAAGAATGCCAGGAAATTAGTTGGAATGTCCACGACATTTCTCTGCCTCGCCTCCACGTACTCAAAGAACTGAACCCACGTTTCAGTATATTTGCAACTCATCGCAAATAACCTGCCAAATTCATTTACTGACTATATAGGTGTCACAAAATCCTATAATCCTGCATAACTGTGCCGGAAAGAGTGGAGGTACCAACAAAAACCACTCAACTCCCCGTTCAGTGTAACAGGGGGAGAAGTACGACCACATATCAGGATTCTGCTTCCTGCAAGCAACAAAGGATATCAAGGCCTCCGAATCAGTAAATGCAAGTCAATTCCACGTTGACAAGACACCTAATGGGTAGTATACACCGGTGCATGGGCAACCTCCACCAAACCAGCTCATAGTGCACACAATGACTGGTACATCGGAATACCCAGACTCAACCGCATTGGGAAATCACGAACAGTCACCGAGGGTAACGATATTTCCATCAACTATATATATTCTGGAGAATATATAACCGGTAGTCTACAATTGTCGACATACATTTCTCGACTAGATCGCAAACAACCTTTCATATGATTCAGATCCAAAGACCATGGCCATGGCAAAGTGTGAACAACACTCGGACTGAACTCAAGCAAAGGGTGCAATCCAAGCAGAAATAATCTTGCTCAATAAAGGGAAGGTATTCACAAAAGCAATACCTACACCAGTTTTCTTCCTGAAACGGAACGAGAACAACAAGGTGGTGAGACACAGGGCAAGTATTGTAGCACAAGGGTTCACGCAGATACCCAAAACATATTCTCTAGAGGTGGAATCTCTTTCCGATACTCTATCTTAACGGCAGTACAAATCATCTATCTTTGCAATTGGTAGATGTAGTGACTGTATCTTTGTATGTGTCACTTTCAGACATAAAGGTTCCTCATGGAATCACAATGTTGAATCCAAACACAAAACGCAACATATATTGTGTAAAATCAATAAGTCATTACATGGCTTAAATTAGTCGGAATATATTTGGTACAACCGACTTGGTGAGTTCCTTATACAAGGATTACTCCTACAATGATGATCGTCCACGCGTGTCATCATGCAATCCTCTACAGGATATTGCATTATATCAGTGTATGTGATGACCTACACATCATTGGCAACGCACAAGATATTGACGATGCACGTGATCATCTAAAGACGGAATTTAAGATGAAGGATTTGGGTAACGCCAAATTTTGTTTGGGATTACAACTCAAGCACCTTCACTCATGTGTTGTGGTACACCAAGCTGTCTATATCCAGAATTTATTGGAGAAATTCATTATGGACAAGATTTATCCATCCAAAAACTCTCCTGGTTGTTCGATCTCTAGACGTAGAGAACGATCCTTTTAGACCATGAGACGATGGAAATGAGATATTGGGACTCAAGGTTCCATATCCTAATGTCAGACTCACCAAACTCAATTGGTTGGGAGTCAAGAATGTCTTTCGACATCTCCAAAGGCATCAAAGATCTTGTCATATTCTTTCAGTTCCAGAGAAATCTGGACACCAATATCATCGGATATATTGATCAGATCCCCACTATGTGAAGATCACAGACAAGCTTCGTATTCCTACTTGGTGTGATAGCTATCCTATGGAAGTCTTCGAAAACAGACTCTAGTGGCTATATCCACCAATCATCCTGAAGTACGATACATCACTTGTATTCTTGTAGCTTCGCAGGATGATAAACCACATACAACAATCATGTGGAATTGGTTCTATCGAATCACCTACCATTATCTCAAAGATAATGTTGCTTATGTTGCCCGGATGCAAACAGGCCACGTAATAAGCAATATCATCATATTGCCCATCTTGCAAACTAAATCATGCGATAATCTCGCTGATTTATTCACGAAGTCTTTACCAACTTCTACATTTCAGAAATATGTTCATGAATTGGTATGCGACGACTTCGGGATTTGCGAGAATCAGGGGGAGCATCTTCCTGAATTATTCCTGTTCAAAGCATCATATTACACTCTTTTCCCCTTTATGAGTTACTCTACAGGTTCTCATCAAGGTTTTTAATGAGGTAATATCAACATAAGATCATATGTCATATTTTTTGTTTTTCCCACCGGGGTTTTTAGGAAAGTATATACGACATATTTATTGCTCTCTAAACTCTATGAGTCTTCTCGTATTGAGTTCAATGAGACAATAATCATAATATGCTGTCGCATTTCCTCCTTATTTTCTCATTGGGTTTTACAGGAGTTTTAAACAGCATATCGAACTCTATACTCATCATATTTTTCCCACAGGGTTTTTGGAGGAGCCATATTTCAAGATGACGTTGTTCGCAAGGATAAGCATTGATTAGGGGGAGTGTTAAGGATAAACCAAAACGGTTAATCCATGCTTAAACAGCAACCGCTGTGCAGTTGCTAATTGGCAACTGCCATCTCCTCCGAACAACTGCAACCTTTGTAATCTATATAAATGGATCATTCATCAATAAAGTTTTACACTTGAGCCTTACTGTTCATTCTCAGTTCATTCTTTTCCTCTGAGATTTCCCAAGTTCAAACAAATTCAAGCACCACGGGGGCAGGTGTTTCGTGTGGTATACACCAAAGACATGCCTCCGATCAAGGGTGTGTATCTTACTCCCCATCCTGATTCTTCTCCTCGTTGTGGTGGTAATTTTGGTTCAGGTTGGCAAGTTCCTCCTCAGCAACATCATGTCTCGCACTGTCGCATGGATTTTCCTCAATTTGGGGGCGATCAGCCACGCTAGTGGCGGCGCCGCTGTGAATCTTACTTCCATGTGTTCGCAATGCACCCAGATACTTGGATTGACACAGCCATGCTTCACTTTACTAGAGTTGTAAACATGTGGTTAGAACATTGTAGTTTCATTTACAATAAGATGTCTAGGGATGGAACATAACTTATATCCAACTTAAAGAAATCGTTAGTCTATAAAAATTATCATTACCAAAACTACATTTAGAAGCTAATTACATTTTAGCGCACGTGAAGGAAAATGTGATGGCCTTTATGAAAGAGAATATAGTAGATTAGTTAAAGGTGATGCAAAAGCAGGAATAATAACCCACCGAAACAAGATAGTTAGTTCTTAGGTGGTTCTAGGATCTCAATATGTAATTCCCTGGCCCATATGTCAGACTCAATTCTTTTTACTTGTTTTACTAACTTTAAACTGTTGCGATTACCATTTTGTTGACCATATTCTCTTGTCACAGTTGCGACGACCATTTGGTTGACCATATTATGGGCTGCGGCAACAGAACGGTCTTTTATCGTGTGGCGGCACCACCAAGAGAACAGGCCCTTAATGTGGCGCGGAAGTTGTCAGCTTGGATTCTTTGCCATTTATAAGTTTCAAGAATATGAACGCATGTCATCGTAGAGCCACGGAAGCTAATAATCTTTCATGCACACGCACGACCTAGAAAACCAATCCGGGAAAAAAAAATGCATCCTTAAGCTTCCTCACTAAATATACTTTCGGTCCTTCTCAAGGTGTTTCACTGATATGGATGCAATACCCTTTTGACACCACAACTACAAGAGACATTTGAGTTTGTTACCGCTGGCGAGCATTGCATGGCCTTACCAGCTCACCTATACACACTGAATTACGGCCAAATAAGTGAACAAGTAAAACACACTCCAGGAGGTTACAACTTCACAGCTTCACAAGCCACCAGGATCATTGAAGCAGTGCCTTCAAGAAAATATGCATGCTCATAAAACTAAACCTAAGAACCCATTGAATATAATAATTGCAATATAGTGTCCAACAAATATAGAGCATGTGGATGCAAAATTTCTAGATGACAGCTTTGCAAACTGTTTCTAGTATAAAAATTGCAAAAACCAAAATATAGGAGGCGATTTGATGATTTCTGAAACCAGACTCTTGAGTGCAGCAATCGCGAACAAGCTGGCTCTGCATCCTCCAAAAGCCTCCAAGGTGCTGAAAAAACAGGATAACAAAACGTAGCATATGAATACAGTATTTGCATGCAAGCAATCCAAGCAACTACAGGCAAAAGGAAAACAATCCGTCAACTTCTTGCTTAATAGATATGCTTGCAAATATTTTAGCTGTTATTTTACTAGATGCCACGTATCTCAATTCATACACCTAAAAATGGCACACAACTTGGCAGTGCAAATGCAACACTCCCTCTATGAGATTTCGTGCCAATTTCATGAGTTGTTACAAGCTACTGATGGCACTTCTGTCAAAAGTACGCAAATGGATGGAAGGAAAGATTGATGCTTGTAAATTGCACATATAGAAACAAGAAAAGGTAGTTCACTTACATTCTTGAACATTACATTTTGGATGTCATCTTCACCACCGCTTGAATATAAGAGAGCTAATTTTTATTTGCTCGTAGCCATTCTACAAAATTGTCTAAAATTAAAGGCCAAGCTTGATCTGGATCGTAATTGTCAAGTGATGGGAAGTTTATCTGAATAACAAAAGGTGATTCAAAGCGTCAATAGCAGGAAAAGGAAATGTTAAATTTAGTAAAGGGACTTATAGTGAAGGGACTTATAAGGTTTAACTACTCTGGAAAAAGCAACAAAAGGAAAGGAAAACGATGCTGTAAAATATGATGATGTTTGAAACATGACCTCATTACAGAACCGAAGAAATCCCATCCACTGGTCCATGTTTATCACCTTGTACTCATTTTGGTACTGAAACACAAAATTACAACAAGAAAGTATGTCAACCAAAATACTAGACTTCAGAAGAATGGGTCAATAAGCCAAAAAGTCAATCAATCATTACCTTGAGGTAAGTAATAAGTTTGTCAACCTGGGGCGGAACTGCAAGCCCAATACTAGATTCAGCAACTCACAAGCAACCGGTATCTCTATACACTTCTTCTTATCCTCTGGGCAAGCATAATAAAGGTATAAATTTTGAAAGAAATAAAAACCAGTGTAGTGTGTCGTAATAATAGCAAGTGACACTACCTGTGAGGCAATAACGAAATGCATATGGATAGAAATCCTGGAAATTAGAGGGCCTTGTAACCTGGTTATTAAGATCACATTATAAGCAAATGAGTTACAGTAGAATTGAAATTATCATCAGTTAATGGTAGCTCATCATTCCATTCCAATCACAAGGAAGCAATGTCTGGTGATGTAATCATGTATTCAAAAGACAGTATTTTGGTAATGTATACTGTAAGCCTCTCATCAAATTCTGTCCCATGGAACTGTAGGGGTCGCCACAGGTAATTTCAAACGTCAACAAACTACGACACCTTTAAAACACATTTCATAGCCCATTACATATTTGTAGGGAACAAAACACTCACTTCTTGGATCAATTCGGGAAATGCTTTCTTCAGTTTGCTGATGCTATCAGCTCGCAGAGCTTTAAGCCCCGTTCTCCATTCATCCTGTAAACAGAGTACAACTAGTCAAAACTCAAAGCACAGGGTGATACTATACTGATGAACAATTTGAACAGTCTAGAAACAGTGCATACCAAGGTAAAATAACCTTGCTTTTCACAGCCCATTTTCCTGATACAAGATATATGGCCTTTATCAGATATTCCAGTAAAAGGGATCAACATTTAACAAATTTTAGAGAGCAATGACCTACCATGCTAACATCAGAATCCGAACATCGGTATGGGGAACTTCAAGATGAGAGCAGAGTGTTTCAATGCCTTCTGGGCTGTTCCAGCAGGGGGAAAAACAACTCATTGATTGTGCAATTGATGTAAGACTGATGTCTAAGAGCACTTCCATTGGAGCAAGCATTGGGGAAAAAGAAATAAAATATAACCCTACTGTCTCTACCAAAGATGACAAATAGCATCATTAAAATTAAATCATTAACATATGACTACATCAAATAGTATCTATCGACTACAATAAACATCTTTATGAATGAGCTTATGTAAGCAATTACAAATCATTACATTACAATACAATTTACAACGCACAACTATATTTTTATCATGGGTGCTAATTTCCACTAGAGTTAGGACTTGGGAGGTAAATCTACATCTCCTAAATGAGAAAAAGAGGATTAACATGAGCAGCAAAAATAATGGTAGACAAGTGTTTGAGAAAATTGAGAAAGAACTTACTCAATCATGCAAGATGAGCTATCAGCATAAGTATAGAAAAGTTGGTCAATCCGTTCTATTTCTTTGGAAACCGCTTTAGTGGGACCTGAAAATGTTAACACAAATAGACCTAAGTAACCTGTAGTTCACTCTTGATTTTGCATAGATAACACATATATGATAGAATTTAGTGTACAAGCAAAAAATTATGCATGAATTTGGTAATTCTAATTAATAGCTTGTGTAGGAAACAGAAATTAGGAGAAGACACATAGCTTGACATAAACCCATTAACTGAGTAACATGACAAATGTCGTAAGGTCTCACTTATCAAATGATCAAGCCCCGCCATAGAACACAGCAGGGTGTTCAAAACTATCACATGCTTATCTGTGCTTTTGTGGGATTAATTCAATGTTTCAAACAAATTAGCCTGACATGCCTGTGTGGGAAGGTAATCAAGGTATACATGCATACCATTATTTTGAACCCCAAAAGGAGACCCATCCAGACATGCCTGTGGGAAGGTAATCAAGGTATACACACATACCATGTCTGGCATGTAGACATACACGCACACGTACATTCTTATAGCCAGATGGATAAATGCAAACAATTAGAGAAGTAATACAGAAAGAAAAGGAATCAGTGCATCTCACCACGTTGTGCTTTCCTGCTGGTCAGGTTTGTACTGACTCCTTTTCTTTTTCTGTTTTGTTTTTCATTTACTTGTTCCTCACCTAAATATAATCGTTTGCTTAGTAAGATATACATACCCTCAAAAGAGGAGCTTCTAGTCCAACGCATTTGGAAAAACAGATATTGCAACGATACATGTAAAGCTAAGATAGGAATCAACAAACAAACATTTTTTCCTAGTAAATGCAAACCAAAATCAATTATTTTAAGAGTTCTGATGGAACTTCTAGTTACACGCACAGAACTTCAACTTAATCTTCTCAACCTGTCAATTCATACTTTCTGAAGTATAATGCAGCATTACAAAATGGCACTACATGAGAGCAAACTAACACCCAAATGAAGAAACAAAAACCCAAACTAGTCAGTTGGGAGATGAAGCAACATGAAGGAGTAAGTGAATTAATCAATGGTTGATGGTGTGACACAAAACGGGGTAAGTAAATCATTCAAAACTAATACGTGCCAGAAACACTTGAAAATGACTGGGAGAAACTAATATTTGCTGATTATAACCTTCAAAATTATTGAAGGTTACTGTGTTCTAGTGCCTGCATTCACATGTAATTTTTTTGTGACCGTGACATCTTGGTAAAGTGGATCAAAATTCCCTAATGCCTTTCAATATTCAGTTGCCATCAGAACTAAGCACTGATGCTGTGCTCATCTCCTTCATTGTCTTTTATTTCATGGTTACTTTCTTGAGCAATTACTTTTCTCCCTAATACATGAATTTGTTCATAGATGACATATTTGTATGTAAATCATTACCTTGCATGTACAAACCTAATAAGCTAAGAAATTTTTTCAGAAACATGCTAAGCAAAGTGACTGCCAGATAGAAACATAGATGGGACTCAATTATGAAAAAAAAATTGACATGGTCACCATAACTCCATCAACTAACCTGCTTTCTATAGTTTAGAAAAAAAAATAGATTTAGACAGGATACGTCGCAAATTTAAGGTCTGAAAAGTTTAAAATCGATCTTAAGACAACAAATTGCCACAGAGATCGCAAACAAGAGCCCAAATCCCAGAACACGATAGTAGTAAATAACTGGTCTTTAGCTTTGCTTGCAAACCGTTTGGCAAAGGACGGCAAAGGATCAAACCTGTCAATTGTCATCTACTTTACTACGAACATAAATCTGCTACTATAAGAACGTTTCCACATCAACTCTAATCTAAGATTCAGCTCCTTCTCTTACCATCAGGGCGAATTGCCAACCCCGCAATCTTACCCCGAGCCTTCCAAGTTCCAATCCCGTAACAAGCGATTCAAACCCCCAGATGTCGATCATGAAGGAAGCATACCAATCGTATGCTCCCACACCGGAACACTCAAGATTGGATCTTTCCCAAGACAAAGTACCAGAGCCAGTTAAGAAAAGGTATAGATTTATACAGGATACGTGGCGAATTGGCGAATTTAAGGTCATACAAGTTTAAAATTGATCCTATGGCAACAATCACTGTAGAGATCGCAAACCAGAGCCAGAATCCTAGAACACGACAGTAGTAAATAGCTGCTCGGCATAGTTCGGCAAAGGATAAAACGTTTCAATTCATCTACTTTACTTCCAACATAAATCTGCTCCCAGAAGAACGAATCCACGTCCAATTCTGCACCAACTCCAATCCAAGATTCAGCACCTCCTCTTACCAGCACGGGGAATTGCCAACCCCCGAATCCATCCCAACCCTTCCCGATCCCTTACAAGCGATCCAAACCCCAGATACCAACCACCAAGTAGTCGTAAAGACCGTACGCTCTCTCACGGCGCAAACCCGCAGGGGCTGGCAATCCATCCACCAGCCCCGATGGAACAACACGAGATTGGATCTTCCTGGGACAGAGCACCCGCACCGAATCTCGCAATACAGCAACCGGGCACCCGATCCCACCCACGCGACGGGACCTCGCAGGCCAGCCCAACCACGAAACAAGAAAGACAGCGAGGGAGAGGAGGGATCCGAGCGGTGGGGGCGTTACCGGCCGCGGCGGACGACGACGACTTCTTGGAGGAGCGCCTCATGGTGGGTGGTCCGCCCTCTCGCCTTTTCTCCCTCGCGGATTCGGACGAGCGCCCCCACTCTCTCTCTCTCTCTCTCTCTCGGGTTCTTCTTCCCCTGCGCGCGCGCTGCCTCGCCGAGTTATCTTCTCTCGCTTCGCCTCGGCTTCTCTGTTCCCTCGGTGGTTGCGAGTTCGAGTTGGGGTGTCGAGGGGTAGAGCACAGGGGAGAGGAAGGAAAGGGGGGACGCGCAAAGTGGAGCCCTCCTTTCTTATAGGATTCGGCCCGGCCAGGCGCCTGGGCCCCCCGCGCGGGCCAGGGTTGGATACCTGGGCCACCACGGCTGCCCTTCTTGGGTTTCTGGGTCTCGCATTGCTGTTGCAGAATTGCACTGGAGATCTTTTCCCTTCTGTTGGGAACTGGAATGCTTTGGAGTTGGATTGGCAGTGCTGCTCTACTTTCTTTCTTCTTCTTTAGATCGGATTTGTATTTTGTAGCTGACGTTGATCTTCCGTGTTTCATTAGACGCTGCCGACCAGTATCCAATTATGTTCACATTCGATATCCTATGGATTGTGCATGAAATTTTCTGGCAGTACGGTATGCAAAACTTATGGTAGCTAGGTTCGTAAATAGATGATATTTAGAAGCGTGTAAATTTTTCTAAGACTCGTATATTATAGTTTAGTCATGTGAGATTAATATCACTGGGTTTTTCATGATTTTTCATAATATCTTTATTTTTTATTTTTTATTAGTATATTTATACGAAACGTAACGGTCAAAGTAACATACTTGAGATCGTGTTATCTTTACACGAAGAGTCAACACTAAGAGATAGCAACACTATTGAGCTCGACTCTATTGATAGAGGCTAACTATTCGTGTAGAGTCAGCCTTATTATCTCTCGTCCTTTTTTTTTCTCTTTCACACTCTTCTCCGAATTGTTAATCGTCACATGTGACCAATCAAGACCTCCCAACTCTTATGTCGCTCTCTCTCGAGTGACCAGGGAGAGAAACCCTAGCTAGCTGCTAGCACCTCCCTCCATTCCTCCACACCCCCTATCGTCACCGCCATCTACTATGGTGGCGGTGGGCCTCGCCTCCAAATGGGGGTGGGGGAACCCTTTCTCACGGCGGCTTGGGGGCTGGATCAGGCTGCATTTTCCATGGCATCAGCAATGTGTCGTGTGGTGTGCTTCTCAAGCGCGGCAACTACCTTGGGGTGCAGAGCAGCAGGATGCAGCTGGTGATGGCGGTGGGGGCCAAGGATAGTGGAGTTGCGGTTAGCAGTGACAGGAGGGCCGAGGACCGCGGAGTTGCAGCCGAGGCAAGTGAGCTTCGGGCTGCTCGTGCTCTGCCTGATCTGGGCTGCAATGCTCTAGATCCGGTCATGGTGCCGGGGCCACAAGCGTTGCATTAGGAAGTGAGGGACGTGTGCGGTGGTGCACCAGGATGCGGTGTCATGTGCTGAACTTGGCCCTCCGTGGCCAGATCTGGCCGTCCTAGTTGCAAGCATAGAGGCTTGACTAGCGAGGACACACTGGCTCTAGATTTAGCAGGCGGCAACGGGCCTGTTGATGTTAGCCGTGGTGGCCGGCGGAGGCAGAACTGCTGGCTAGGCTGCAAGTGGCCTCGACGGGTGAGTGATCGGGACAGCAACGAGAGGTTGATACCAGCGTGGACCTAATCTGTGGTTGGCCTGTTGGCTTGGCTGGGTAGCCCCGGTGAGAGAGTGGTCGGGGCGACGATGAGTAGATGTGGTGTTGCTTGGCGGGTTGCGTGAATCTGCCCTGGGCAATGTTGGCTGGCCCACGATGTGGAGATGCGGGGAGACAGAGTGTAGATGGTCAGGCGCGGACCATGGTGACGAGCTTTAGCGATGCAGGCGATGCTTTCTACGCATTGGTGAGGCAGGTTGTGGTAAAGTCGGAGCTCCTGAGCCGTCGAGTGGCAACAATAATACTTCAACTTGCGTCACCTAGTGGGCGGCACGTGTTGACTGCTTGGTTGGTTCTGTGCATCGGCGTGGTGTGTGCTCGTGAAGTCGGAGCTGCAGTGTTGTAAGAGGGATAGGCAGTGACATTGACACGTGGTGAGGCATTGGAGGATTGGACCGGTTGCGGCAGTTTTGGTTGGCGTGGGCTTGATACGGCGGTCGTGTTGTTCGGTGCATCAATGGTTTTCCACTCCGAAGTCGGAGTCACCGGGTCATATACGTGATGGGTGATGATAGTGACTCTTGTGGGTGTCATCGATGAGCGGGGCTCCTCAGTAGCGTGTGTCGATTTGAGTTTGAATGTGCCATCGTGGCTCGTCGGTCGTGGCGCTCTTGAGCATATTGTAATCTTGATTTTCGTTTGATTTCCTCTAATTAACTGGCAACAAGTTTATTCTTACTTAGTGAGACAAGGCAAAGCTTTTGCTTCGTTTTGAAAAAAATAACATACGATCGAACGAAGAGTGTGGATATATTTGAGTTTGTCTCGATCTCAGCCTAGTCCTGAACATAGGCTTTTCATACCAAAATTTTCTCAAGACTAGTAAACAACCATTTTCTCAAGACTAGTAAACAACCACATGAAGTGTCCATGAAACATCACATTCATCGTTGGGTCGATTCCTCGTATACTTTTGAAGAATGTTAGGGAGTGGGTCCAGTCGCATCAAGCTCCAAGTTTGTTAATCGTAGATGTAGACGAGGCAGATTTAAGTGGATCGGGTACAAGAAATTACCAGGTCAAGGTCAATTTTCTTAAGGGAAACTCTACAGATCAGTAGACTGATAGAAGCAATTTCATCGTTCTAGCATCCAACCATTTGTTTTTACACCATTCATCCAGCTGCTACAAAATCCAGCTGTGGCGCCATGACCCCTAGTGCCGCAGTGGGTATACCCCTTCGCCCCATGGTTCAATCTTCTTTCTCCTTTCATTCTCTCCTCTCCTCTGGACCTTCCCACTGCTGGACGGCCTCCTTTGCCCCCACCCCCCGGTGAACTCTCTTATCCGTACACATCCACCACGTCCTCCGACTTATTTCATGCATTTTGGTAAAGCTATCGCCATCATTTCGTGCATTTGGTTCATTTTGTCATGTAAATATCTCATGCGTTTTGTTTATTCTTGGTAGTTACAATCAAGTTGTTTGAAAGATAGGAAAGAGATGGATGACTCTCGTGGTCGTGCGAATCCCAGTGTGCCACTGATGTGTTGGTGTGGTGACCCTTGCAAGATGGACAAATTGGAGGCATATGGCACGTACGGTCAGAGGTTATGATGTGTGCAAACTTTGAGTTTGATCCTCCAGCAGCCGTTTGTCACTCCGACAATTTTGTACTTAATGTAGCAAATGAAGTTAAATTTAAAGTGGTATTAAAATCATATTATTGTTCAGCCCATGTTAACCCAATGTTACAGGAATCCATGCCTCCACCTATATGATTTTGAAGAGTCGATTGACATGGAGATGACAGAAAGTGACAAATTTCATGTCACGCTGAACAAACAGTGGGACGAGGATCTTAGGAAGCGTCGAAACGAAAGGCATGAGGAGCTTAAGGTGGAGCGGCTATGACGAGAGGAACATGAGACAAGAGAGCGTGCCTTGGGAACCCTGAAGAGAGCTGAGTGTGAAGCCGAGAGGGAAAGGAAGCTCTAGAGGCCAAGACGTGCGAAGGAAGTTGACCTAGAGGCTATTAGGAAGAGAAAGTGGCCGCGTTGCACACAGTAGAGTTATGTGCTTCACGCATGCTGAAGTGCAAAACTTTAATTAGATCGGATTAAGACATTTATTAGTGTACTCTAGAATTATTATATTATATAATATACTCGGATGTACTGTTCTTGTACCTCATATTACTAAACTTGAGCATGAACATTGTGCATGGTATTCTTACTGTGTGTACAACCATAGTGAAGCTTGATTTCCTTTCCATTCTGCCCATAGTAGTTGAACAATTTGATATCTAGGGCACCAAGGCTAGAGGCGCCGCAGTACATGGCACCTCAGCCTGACTGCGGTGCCAAACCTGATGGCACCACAAAAGTGGGTTGAGGCGCCATGGATGGTGGCACCACAGCTTGACTGCAGCGCCAAACCTAGTGGCGCCGCAGCCTTTGGCATAGAGTTGGACAATGATTCCAACTCATTGGCATGTTCTGTTCTCCCCACCCCATCAAGTAAAACCAATAAACATCAAGTAAAACCATCAAGTAAACATGACCATTCTCTTCATCTATGACCATGCTTGTGAAATAAACATCAAGTAAAACCAATATCGACCTTTTCCATAGTTTTCATTTTCCACAAAACCAATGTCTTGACCATTCTCTTCATCCACGAAGAAGAATAGACTTATCTAGTGACATGCATGTATGAGTTTCTTAATTCGAAACAGCCAAAAGAAAAGATCCCAATTCCTAAAACAATAGGAAGCTACGAGCTTCAACGTGCCCTCCTGCACCCACCGGAACTCGGTGTAAACTTGTCCGTAGCTTGTCCCGCCTTTTCCTGCCTTGGCCTATCCCTGACGCCACTTGGATCTAGGAGGTTCCGTCCTCCTTGTGTTGATGTGGACTTCAAAGGAGTGAATAATAGGTATTGTTAGTACTAACATTAGACACTCGGTACGATATGTACACTTAGAGTTTTTTACCTAGACGGCTGCGAGGCTAGAGGAGCACCCGGAATCTATGATAGCACGTTGTAGTCTAAAATCTCTTCCTCCTATTCCTCCCCTTCTGTGTTGTCATCGTCGGCCATAGATTGAGGTGTCCTTAGCGTACTGCCTCCCGCCATGGAGGATGTGCTACCAGAACGACGTGAGGACACACTATCATATGGTCCTTGGTGGACCACATCACCCTGTGTGCGACAGTTCAGCTTTGCCGCCAAAGCGCTGCATTTCCGTCCAATGCCCTGTGGAATCTCCAAGTTAGTGAATAATAAACGGGTACAAATTATTTATCGTGACATCTCTCGTACGGATACGAACTTACCCTTATAAAGTCTCAAAGGCGTGCAACCTCTCCGTCAGACCCCTGCAGTATGGAGAGTATTTCCCCCGCTTGTGCACTCATACGAGCCAACTGGGTACCCTAATATGGCATGTTTGTATAACATATGAATGAACAATAAGAACATATTGCATGTCCACAAACCAAAGAACTTGATCCATACCACATAATCCGAAGGAGACGCCCTCTCGGGCTGTGACCCTGTCCTGGTGAAGTCGTCGTACTCATCTCCAAAGTCAGTCACGGCAACCTCCTCATTGATCTCTACCTCGTGAAAAGCAGGTTTAAGCTTGACCCTACAAACCTTGTGCAGCTAATGCAGATGCTCTACTACTGCGACGGGTCGTGCACGGGTTGCACAATATGCAAACGTTCCCAATGCTGCACCCACTCCTCAAGGTAGAGTCGGTGCCTATGCGCCCAATTGTTGTCGATGTAGCTATTCCTCTGGTCAAACCTGTAGGAAAAATTCATACGTCAACGACAAGTAATTTTCAATCATAGTAACTAAATTGGACAAGCTTACTTGTGCAACTCTACTGATGTGCTGGACTCCATAGGAGGGAACTCCTGTAGCTTCCCAAACTGGCGTTGCACCTTGTGCGATATGTGGTACTCCACTAGGTGGAAACAAATGAGAGGCGACCATGTCCTCCATAGGTCCTCATCCCTCCTGCATACGGGATTTAGCAATACCCTGCCGTACTCAGGCCGCTCGTAAGGGAGCCAGGTCACCTATTTCATAGGAAGTATTAGGGTTAGGACGTCCAGCATTTGGGGAAGAGAAGAAATTTTGTTGGATACTTATGTGGTAGTGCGTGGCCACGACGAACTCATTTGAGTACATGATGTACCTTGTCTTTGGGTGACCTGTAGGTGGACTGACCTCTGTCAAAGATCACCCACGAGGTGCAAGTCGTCGGGGTCAGTGTCGTCCCAATCAACTTGTGAGAAGCCAAATAATTTGTACATGTCATTCTGTAATTGTTTATTGAAAAAATAAGAAACTTTGCAATTACCTGGGGCAAAACTCTATCAGGACGACCTATTGGGATACGCTCCCAGATCCAAACCTGTAACAAAAGAGTGCAACCACCAAAGTTTGAGTTCTGTCGTGCCTACCTACATGTGTCGCACAGCTTCCGGTAGAGCCAAACTAGGACCGCTGATTCCCAACTATATCCTCCTATGGCCTCGTAGTGAGCTAGCGTGGGAATCCATATCCAAGATATGCTGTCGCCTGTGGCATCTGGAAAAAGGAAGCTCCCAAGCAGGTGCCATAGCCAAACCCTAGCAAAAACCTGAACGGTAGCATTTGCATCGGCAGGGCATCCGCTAAACCTGAAGAAAGCAAATGACATGTATTAATTGAATTGCAAGATAATGAAACCGGTTTGAAATGTCACGAACATAAATACATGTACCTGTTGGCAATCCAAGACCGCAGGACTCCCACAGTCCTCTAGTCCGTAGCTCCCTCCTCTCGCTCGTCTGGACGCTGGCCATAAAAAGCCTCGACCTGGTCACACCATCCTTCACTCAAAGTGTCGTCTGTGACTGGTTGCCCATCGATGGGCAGTCCTAGGATCATAGAAACATCTTGTAGAGTGATTGACATCTCTCCACAGGGCAGGTGAAAGGTGTGTGTCTCTAGCCTCCACTGATCAACCAAGGTTGTGACAAGTGCACCGTCCATCTGGACCTGACCCTTGTTGAGCATCCGGGCTAGAGGAAGGAAACCGTTGGGCCAAACGTACAGCTTGTAGTGGTCGTCCCAACACAGAGGTAGTGCTCTCTGGGCCACAAAGGTGGGAGTGTTTGGTACCATATGAAGACATAGTTAAGATAAGTATTCAAAAAATGCATTGCAAAAAATACAGATGCGTATTAATTTTTTTGTCCCATACCTCTCTGAGCTCAGCAAGTCGACATGCATGGTGGTCCTTGTCGTAATGCAGGTCAAGGAGGGGGTAGTGCGGGTACGGAGCCATCCTGTAGTTCATAATGTACAGTTAGAAGGTTAGCAGTCGTCAACTTAGAAGTAAAAGGTTACAACAATTGAAAGAAATAAACCATACTGTAAGAACAGAAACAACAACATAAACTAATGTCCTAACCATTCCGAATGCCTGGATCTCTTTATTTTCCCTTCTTTCGTATGCTTACCTGTAGTGTGCTCGAATACGTGACAGACGGAGCAGCGATTCCTCGCAGAGAAATCATCAAAATCACCAAGGATATACTTATCTTTCGAACCCTGTGCTTTATCCATGTCGTTGTGTAACCTTTTGTGCCTACGATGACCCCTCTTTTTATTCAACATGTCAACATCTGGAACATATTCTTCGTCATGGTACGGTGGCCATTGCGTCAGGTCTAGGTACGGCTCAAACCTAACTGCTCAAGTCTAAAGTGTGGCTTCCTTAGAGAAAATTAGAGAAATATATAGCAGCGAAGGTTGTGTCACTCCTTGTTGACACGGATTTTGACCAGCATTAAATATGATACGATAATAATAAACTAAATGAAGAGATGAAATTTGGCTATAAAATAAAATAATAATAAAATTATATATTTAGGTTGGACATTAGCCACTAAAGAGAATGGTAGCCAAAGATTATTTTGCATGTGTGATGACCCCTCTACTGTATGCATGCAAATCATAAAATAAAGAAAAGGCTGATGCCTATTATCTACTTTTTGAAGTCACAAGTGAATTGGCACAAGGCCCCATTGATTAAGTACATGCATCCTTGGAATTTTCTTTTAATTAATTAACAAGTAGCTAGCTATACGATTAGAGCTGGACCAACAATGCAAACAAAGCACCTGATGCAACCTTTCTGACGTCAAAGTAAAGAATCCATGCATGGTTGCATGCATGCATGAATTTAATTACCTCTTATATAATTATGTAAGTTAAGAATATAACATGCATGATCCATGTATCAGGCAAAGCACATCCCGGCTGCCCAAAGAAAATGAGAGTTAATTATGCATGTAGGGATAATCTCATTTAACTACCTGATCATGTCCCCACGCGGCAGCCAAAGCAAATGTTTTGAAAGTCCCCAGCTATAGCACGGTTATAGCTTCCAAATGCACGTCGGTCATGTACACGCGAAGTGGGCCGAGTAAACTGCTTGTTAATGCACATGATCGGCCATTAAATGTGAAATAAAACTAAAAGAAATTGAATTAATCGAGGGACGTTGCTGGTAACCTCCCTTTACGAAAACTAGCGCCATCTTCACTCTATAAATAGGGGTGAGGAGAATGCATCCGAAGGCTGGTTCATTCGACGCTGAAACTCTGCTCCTCTCTAGTTCATTCACACATAAACACATAACATGAGAAGTGAAGCTTGGAGAGAAGAAGAGAAAGTTTGGCATCTTCAAAAAGGTGAGATTATGGCTTCCCTCTAGCCCATGGTTTGGCCATGGTGGAACAAACCAAGGAGCCTTCTTCATATTTTCTTAATGTTTTAGCCCTCGGTTTGGCCATGACGGTACAAACCAAGGAGCCTTCTTCATATTTTCTTGATGTTTTAGCCATTGGTTCGGCCATCACGGTACAAACCAAGGAGCCTTGGCATTCCCATTTGTTGTAGCGTTGTTTTACTTTTATCTCCTCCTTTGATTTGGTCCCATTGGTGATACAAATCAAGATCAAACGAGCTCTTAAGCCTCATTGCTTGGTTCAGTCCCTACTCATGGATACAAATCAAGGTTAAAATATGTGTGAAGACCCCATGAAATTCTCCTTGGTTTGGTCCTCGAAATGGATACAAACCAAGGTTGGGATGATAAAGGCCTTGATCTTGGTTTGGTCCTCAAAATGGATACAAATCAAGATAGGTATAAAATATGCACCGCAAAGATAAAGCGCGGCAAAGTTGAACATAAAAAGTATCAAATCGTAAATACTATAACATGACCAATGTAGAATACAGAATAATATGTAATCTATTCCTTATTTGGTTGTGCTACACACGGGTGTCACATTATGTGGCATACCCGGTTTTTAAGCCAGATACTCCCCTGTGTTTCCTGTACTGGTCCCATGATCAGTAGCCAGTACACACAAGAACTTGAAATCATCATCATACATTACCGAATATATTACACAACAATCCATTATGGTCTTTACAACACAATACAGCCGATTGGCTTATTCAAAGTTTGCAGCGGAAAGATAGAAATTGTGAAGATAGAACCCATCAATATGTCCAACCCAACAAGCAACTGACTGGGGAAACGTCCTAACCCTCGTAGTCGCTATCATCGTCATCAGAGCAAAACTCTTCTTCTTCGCCTGGTCATATCAACAAGCCAGGTGAGTACTTTGAATGCACTCGCAAGCTATTCCCACAGGAGAAAATATACGGCAATATTCCATGTAAGGTATAATTCAAGAGATAGCTCTATCCTAGGTCGTCTTGTTGTGCGGAAATATAAGTTTTCGATTTAAATACGAGAATAGTAGATTCCAAAGCAGTTTTGTAAACCGGAGCAATTCAAAGCAACAAAGCTTCTCTCGAGGTAGTCCCAGCTACCTCATTTTCTCATCCCAGTGATAGCTCCGTCTATCACTGCTTAACTCAATGCTCAACCCGTACTACCCCGGGCAGTACGGCTAGCCTCCTTCTCCTGTAATTCCTTGCTACCAGCCATGTAGCGTAAATTGCACCCTGTGGACACATCATGCCCACGTCCTTAATCCCTTTCCCAAGTTTTCACAAACAAAACTCAATCTAACCAGTGTGTGGCCTTGCCAGTTCATGTCCATGACCGAGGATGCGGCTATTCGAATAGTTTTTAACACTCTGTAGAGGTTGTACGGCTTTACCCACAAGATGTAAGTCCCTCTTATTGCTGAGCGCTAACGGATACACTTCACGAGGTGTATCGGCAGGGTTATTACAACGAGGCCCTTTGCCCGCTTCCATACTAGAGCTGGACCCGCTAGGTGGGTAACCCAACTTTTGCGTCCCGGACCAAAAATGGGACTCCCCATCTTTGTGTCGGATCAACACCCAGACGCCTAGCGGTGGTGGATCTCTAGGACTTTAACCATCTAGCACATGCTTCCTACTTCCCACGGGTCCATACTCTAGTACATGCCGGGTTAATAAGCCAAGTCCTTCCCATAAAGACCATGTGGACGTACGGTGAGGAACTGGTTTAGCGGCACTTAGGCTCGGTCCTTGATTGATTCGAGCAAGTCTCCATATTCGTCCTCGACGACCACGCTACCTCCTGGTACTCTACAGCCCCGAGCTGCCCTTACCATTCTCACCCGAATCAAAATCCCCTTCATTTTATTTGGGGTTTTGGCAAACATTTCTTTTGAAACAGTCATCTCGGAAGGCACATGCTATCCGAGGGTTTTATTCCCATGTCCCAAAGGAAGTTCGTATAAACCGAACAAAAATTTAGTTTTTAACTATAGCAGGTCTAAGCTAGGCTAATGCCTATAGCCTTATTACTCTTGTCGGTCGTAGGACAACCGACTAATATATCTAGGGTTACAAGGACCGGATATTCAGGCCTAAGTCATATGCAGCTAAAGGGTATAACTAGGTCTACATAAAATACTGCTGATACTTACGTAGCATGCAAAGTTTGCAAACAAAATACTTAGCTTTCACACACATGGGATTCAACATGATCAAAGTGGGAATGCTTGCTTGGCAGTTCTTGCTCTTGTTCTTGACGTGGGGGTGATTCCGGGTCTTCCTGGCACACGTATTTCACTCCGTCAACTACACGTCGGAGAAACGTCGTATAAGAGGCAAATAAAACAACTTCAACAGAATCAGGTGATATGCATGCTCGGAAAGGAAATGATGTTATTAAGGTGAGGTGATAAAGGTTTTGGTCGAGTTAGGTTTAGGGTTTTTGGAAGAACAGAGTGTCGTGCCCACCTAATGGTCAGTCAAGCTTATGAGCATCTCAAGATGGATCCTAGGATGACTGGCTGCTGGAACTCTAAACTTTTAGGTCAAAGAAGAGAGACCCTCAAATAGTTGGTTTGCATAAAATGAAGCTCTAACCGATCGGTAGGACCTTATACTTCTTAAAGCATAAATCAAATCCATTTGTCCTATTGAACTATTGAGTACTATAGATATTTTTGTATACTAGATAGGGTGGAAAATTTATTTCGGAGTTGTTCCAAAAAGGGACATATGCATAGTATATGTTGACCTAAAGAAAAGAATAACCCTAATTCAATCCTCTACTGTTTTATTTTGAAAAAGTTTAAATTTTGAAAATGCATTTGAATCAAAAGTTGGCATTTCTTTTTGGCTTTTCAGAACCGAAAAAATATTTGCAAAAACCAGCCGGGAAGGACTCGAACCGGTCGAACCGGTGGCGCACGGTTCTGAATAAATAACACAGAGAAAACTGATCTGAATGCGCTTTCCAACCACATTATTATGCCTTTATTGTGTTAGAGGTGGGAAAGAGGTATTGCGTTTTTAATCTGTCGGATGCGGAAGCTGGGGTCAGACAAATTTAAGGTGCTTTAAATGTGGAGAGGCAGTAGTCTGGTCGGGCGCCGGTCGCTCACTTGTTCATGGGCCTCACCTGAGGAAATGGGCCCATGTGTCAGTGGCGTTAAGCCGCTCGTGGGTAGGGATTTTATTACCGGGGGATGCACCTGTCTTACCGAGGCGGGTGAGGGCGCTGTCGGGACTTGCTCAATGCCGGCGGAGGCCGATACTTCTCCGGGGAATTAGGGATTTCTTGCTTGGGCGAGCTTTGGCCGAATTGAAGAGGTGAGCCGGCCTAGAGGGACACGGGGCAAACACTGGTGGGGTTGGTTTAGCTTGAGCTGATTGGTACTTATCTAATTTTGCTAGGTCAGAGATGAACTAGCTGCTGAGACTCGGATAGAATGGAGGGGTGATGGGAAGAACTAGCACTAATGGGTCACTCGGGGCAGGAGGGGAAGGCTGGGTGCAGAGGCCAGGCACTCGGGTGCCTCTTTTATAGCACGAACCGGAGGTGCCGGGTGATGTCACCGCTGGAGCTCGCTTGGCCTCGAGATGGGACGGCGCCTGGACGAACTGGTGCTGTGCAGTGATGAAGGGGGTTGAAGTGAGTCTGTGGCGCACGGCGGCGCCATGGGCAGCGAGCCATTCGACGAGCGGCGCGGGTGACAGGCGACGGCCAGCGCGGCTGCCACTGCTGGCTGGCACTGTGGCATGCCAGGGCGCGGCCAGCGCACGTACTCGAACGGCATGAGCATGCCAGGGTGTTCTATGACGTGTCTAAGGTGTCAAAACCATGTCACTGGTACCGGGGAGAACGTGTTCAGAGAGGATAGTGAAGTTTGGCACCGGTCGGTACCCTTGTGCTGTGTAAATCCTTAAATGCCAATGCTTGACATGGTTTGGAATCCTACTGGGGAAGATGAGACGTGTGAAGCCAGAGGGAATTTATGGAAATAGGTATGCTAGAGAAGCAGTGGACAGTCCTCACCAAAATTTTGAACTATTTTCACTGAGGTTAGCACGTGATTTTATGTGAGGAAGAATTAAGGCAAAGGTGTTTGATGTTGGCAGATGTGGATTTCTGAATGGAATGTATTCATGTTTTTGTATATTCGGGCTCCTGGAGATGAGAGGATCATTGTGGGATTTTATCAGAATTTTCCGAGGTCTATTTCCATGAGTTGTAGTTCGACGCGCATTTCTGCCCTAGAGTTTATTATTTTTGTATTCGAGTATTTTTGAACTGGCAAACCTATTTTATGTTATGTTTGAGTTGACAATAGTATTAGGTTGTTCGATGAATTTTTCTCGGGATTTTTGGAATGGCCGAAGGGCGCTAGGTTACGCGATTAGGGTTTCGGTCGAGATTGGATTAAATAGGAAGAAATGGAATCAGAGCGTGGAATTAGGGTTCCGGAGTGTGGCAAGGTGGGGAGAGGTTATGGAAACTCTCGGGAACTCTCCTGCCTTGGCTTGGGACTACTCGGTTGCAGGGTGTCGTGAGTGTGTTGGTGTATATGGTGTGTGTGTTGTGGTAGGGTGTTATGGTTCGGTCAAGGGTGGTGCGTGTGTGGCGAGTTCAGTTGTATTAAGTCCATGCATTATTGGAAATGCCCTAACTACATGCAAGGTCATGCTGGCATGCAGATTTTGAAAAAAAATCAGGGTGTGACACATAGTCATACAAACAAGGAGAAATCAAACTTCATTTTGGTTACGCTACACATGGGCGCCACACGAGTGCTACGTGATGTAATAGTAATACAAGTGGAGAAAAGTCATATAAAATATATGCCACCGATAGCATGCATAGGCCGAAAATAATAAACATCATGCTTCGCTAAAACCAATCTAGCTTCACTTTGGTCACGCTACTCACGAGCATCATATTAACGCTACCCGATGTTAGTAGTAATACGTGTGAAGCAAAAATATAAAAAAAAACATATGCTCATATCGCATACATGTGTCCCAAATTTAAAGTACTATGTCTTGCCAAAACCAATTAAAGCCAACATACATGTCGGTTACACATCATCACCATGTTGCCACATGCTAAAAATATACACTCTAAGACATAAGCACGATGCTACAATACCCACGGGTAAATCCAAGTCTCCCCAAGCAAGCGTTAGTCATCGACGGCGAAGAGGATTTTCTTTCACATTTTTGTAATATTCATATGTTGTAGTCGGATGTAATAGATATGTTGGAATTCTTAATCAGGAGTTTTCTCATGAGAGATGTAATTACTAGAGTTTTTATATAAATGTAAGATTTCTGGAAGTAATGGACTCGCAATACCTGATTTCTTTTGTCTTATTTACATTTACGCATTTAAATTTTATTTAATCTATCTCTATGATGTGGACGCGGGTTCTCGCCCCATTTTCCCGTCATCACTCCTCTAGTACGACAACCAATTACGATGTGACTGTATGGCAAGTGAAGCAGCTGGGGCACACGGCAACTACACGAACCTTTGGTTAAATTAACCCTGCAGTTTTTTCCGCCATACCGCTCCCCACCAATTGACTTCCCCCCAGCAAATCTAACTTGCCATATATGCAATTTAGGATCGAAATCCTCCTTGACCTAAGAGCCAGATTGTTCCTCCACCATGCTCAGTTGTTCTTGGGCGTCCCGACCCCATACCACACAACTACACGCCATAGCATTAACGAGTTTCCATCGGTCAACGAAATAGGCATTGCACTTCCTAAATGTGAACTCCATAATTGCTGACACAGGCATTGCTCTAATCCCCTTAAGCACGTAGTTGAACACCTCGAAGATGTTAGTGGTCATCATGCCGTATCGGTGCCCACCACTATCGTAGGCCTGAGTCCAGCGCTGCCTCCTTGGCTTCATCTCTTGCAACCATGTTCTGGCCCCGGCGTTGCACAACCTCCCAGGTTCTCTATATTTTGTCTTGAAATCATCTTTGTCCAGCGCTTTACATATAACCTTGAATTTTTTGAAGAGTTCCAGCTGATTGCACTTGCTATAGAAATTAGCAGCAAGGTGGCGCATGCACCAACGGTGATGGACGTCTTGGACCCCTTCATACCTATGCTTCACAGTGTTAACAATTCCCTGATGCCGATCCGATATGATGCATAACGCACGTGTAACATCCTCAATTTTTACGGGCTTGAAAATTTTTTTTTAAAGAGAGAAGGATGTGCAACTATGTATTATATGTTAAAAATATTTTATTGGATTTTTATCTCAAATTAATTCAAGTTTTTGAATTAATTTGAGAGCAAAAATGTGTTTTTGATTTTTAATTTAATCATCATTTGAAAAATTGCTCCGAAAATATTTTTATTGGATTCCCCATGTCTAAATTGATTTACTGGAATTTTCTCATAATTTTTGGAACCCATTCAAATTAGTTTTGAATTACCTTGTTTTTCTCTATTAATTTAATCCGAAATTAAATAAAGAGGTGTGGGCCCCAGCATGCATGCATGCATGCAGCCAGGCAGCCGTGGTGCGTACTGGATTAGGCGCCGGTGTTAATTTTTTTTTCTTTTAATCTTGGTGATTATCTTTTAATTCTAGTGATTATTTTTAATCTTTATACTTATCTCCTTTTTCTTAAATTGCAAATTCCTGCATTATCTCCTCCTCTTCTCCCCTATATAAACCCCACTCCCCCTAGGATTTCCCTTGCCTTTCCCTCCCCAACATCTCTTCTCCACCACTTCATCTTCCCCAACTCCGGCGGAACTCCGGCGAGCAATTCCGGCCACACCGTCGCACCCCTACACCGGGGATTCGTGTTGGAGCTTCCCCACGCCGTCGCGCATCTACTACCGCAAGAATTCGGGAGCTTCTTCCACTACACCGACCATACCGCGAGCTTCTTTCCTCAACTCCGGCGATCTCCTTCTCTCCTTCGTTTCTTCACCCTCGGTAATCCCCTCTCAAATTCCTCTCCGAGATAGACTCCCCACAACCCGAGCAACATTTCACCTCAACCAATTTTACCCATCTCCATTGATCCAACCCTAGATTATGTTGTTCTCCCCCAAACCCTAGATTTTGCTCTCTGTTACTGTAGCGTGAACAGTACTCGCGTGTACTGTTCATATGCTATAGTATAAACCCTAGCTCTCTGTCCTATCTAATTTTTGGCTCCATCCAAATCTTGTCCGATCTATGATCTTAGGATTAAAATGGAATCGTTAGGACCCCACGAATCCAACGATGTAATCGGATTTTTAATCCGACCGTCGGATTTTGAAATATATTTAATTTAGTATGAAATCTGAGCAAATTTTGTGATATCTTTGTACTGGAAAGTTATTTTGAAGTGAATCTTTTTCTATAGATCATTAGTATGATAGGGAGCGGTTTTGGAAATTTTCATGATTTTTGGATTAATGTAGAATTTCCTAGAATTAAAATAAGCTTTAAATCAATTATTAAAAATGGTAATGCTCTCTGTTATTTTTGTTCAATTTTAGTTTAGGATCAGAGAACCCTAAAGACAATTTACCATGTCAACCAAAGTATTTTCCCTGTAATGGTTAATGCTATAGAAATCAAGTTGTGTTCTAGATTCATTTTAAATTGTTATTTAAATGCTGTTTCTAGTACTAAGTCCATTATAAATCTGTTTTAACCTCTAAAAATGCATGTCCAGTACCCCAATAATTCATATTATATTATTTTAATGTTGGAAAGTCATAAGAACCATTTTTGATAATTTATTAATGTTTTTCCATGCTTTTAATGTAATTTCCATGCTTAGAAAAATGATTTTAATTGCTTAAGTTATATTTCCAGAACGCATGTAAACATGAAATGTTTCTGGAATCAGTATAATAACATGTTGATTCAATTTCATGATTTATTGATGTTAATTAGTATTTTCTGCTTATTTGTTACACTAGAAATGCTAGAAAATGCTTTAATTAATTAATATCCAGATTAAAAATTATTATTAAATAATTTTTGGTACTGTTTCAGTACTGTTAACATGTTCCAAATTGTTTCATACTTGGTTAGTACATGTTAATAGTAGAGAATACAATTTAGCTTAATTTCTAGTCTTTAAAATATTAGAAAAGCATGAGTAAATCTAGTCTTTATGATGTTAATTTGTTTTTACTGTTATTAACCATTATAAATATTTAGGATTCACCTAAATATTTATTTGTGGTTAATTATGAATTGTTTGTCCTTTTATTTTAATTACTAGCATGCTAAGGTGTAAATGTGTATGTATAATTGAATATCTATTAAATATACCCAATAAGGGTTATATACTATATATATATGTCTATGGTTATGGCCAACCCTAGAAGACCATTCTTTCTTCGCGATGACGCTATCGCGTCATCGTTCCATTCCACCTCACCTTACCTTCATCGGGCTTCTCTCTCGTGTTGCTTTTCGGAATGCTCTCATGGAGTTGGTTGTTTATTTATGTTGCTCGTTGCGTTGCGTCAATAGGGAGTGAAGAGACCGACCCGACGACCGAAGCAGCTGAAGAGGGAGAGTTCTACAACGAAGGCATGCCATCTTTTCTTGATCATGTTGATCCTATATTTTTAAAGTCATTATATTTTATTGTTCATAAACATACATGCTGTTTTATTCTAGTAGCTAGCGTGTCGACTGACACACTTTTACCATGTCCGCTTGTCGCCCTTTTACCTTGATACCCTGAGTAGTATAGTAGGTTTTATTCTGAATAGAGTAGAGATATGCTTAGCCATGCTTAAATACATCTTTAGGTTATTTTGATTTGCCTCTACAGAGGAATGAATATCGGATCGATGATCCTTGTTGAAACTTGTTGAGCTCGCTGAGCTAGGGCCGGATGCCCGATGTTGTCCCTCTCTCTCTATTCTTCCTATTCTACTCTGGGTGAAACTTACCATCTAATATGGTGCGGGCGACAGCTGGATCATGTGATGAAGGAGCATATGGTTGCCTACCCGCAGAAGGCCGGTTTAAAGGAACCATTGGTCGTCCGTACCGCATAAGGCCGAAATCATGTAATTGGAGAATTGTGACAATAGTACAACCACATGCTATATGGGCACTGGCTTGGTTAAGTAGGTTAGTTGAGTCTTGGTGTCGACATTGCCGTACCGCAGAAGGGTGGACGTAGCTACGAGGATCTCGGCACAAAAGGGGGCCACGTAGGGTAAGCGGGTATACCCTCCTCCGTGTCGAAACCTAGTGGGCATGTCACATCGGGATGAAACTGGCTAAAAGATCTCGTTACGGTCACCCTGCCGACACACCGATGGGCGTGTGTACAAGCCTGCGCAGCTTGGCATAAGGGGATGATCGTGTCATGTGGGTAAAGTGTACACACTCTGCAGAGTTAAAACTAATCGGTTAGCCGTGTCCACGGTCATGGACAGCACATGCCTCATTTTTTATGAAAAGGACCTGTCCCTCTCCCCCTTGCTACTTCTCTCTACCCCTTTGCTGATGAACCTATGGTCGAGCTAAGGCGGGAGTCCTTACTCGAGTGTGTTGGTCGTGGACCACACCTGATGAAAACACCCCTGATAATAAAATTGTTTTACATCAAAAGATGCCTTCGAATCTACCCTAATATTTCAACTAAAACCGCATTTACGCAAATAAACCCTACAGCCTTCCTTTGAAGCCTTGCATATAGAATGGTAGGACCATCTGCTGCCAAGTGGCTTGCTGAGTACGCGAAGTACTCATCATGCATGTGTTTATGGTGGTGTGCAGAGGAGTATGCTGAGGAAGGAGCTGATGAAGACTTCTTCTACGATGAGCCCGAAGAGTAGGTCGCGTGGCTGCCGTCAATTGCCTGTGGCGTGGATGGAGTCACTTCGCTTTTATTTCCGCTGTTTTGCCTCTGATGTAATAAATGTCGTTAAGACATAGTACTTTGTAAGCCATGTGGCATATTGTACTCAAATTATGTTTTATCTTGAATGCATGTGATGTTATTCATTTCGCTTGTGTACCATCAGCATGATCCTGGGACTGACGAGAATGTATACAAGGGGGATCTGGTAGTTGAAACCAGGTTCCCACAGCACGCGACGGGTCGGCAAGCCTCATGCAAACAATGTATAGGAACCACTCCCAACTGTCATTGTTCTCCCCATCTGTGAGTGCGAACGTTAGTGGAATGAGCTGGTCCTCGGCATCAACACCAACGGCAATCATCAGGCAACCATAGTACTTGCCAATTAAGAAGGTTGCATCCACTGCTAGGACCGGTCGACAGTGTTGGAAGGCAGCCTTACATTGCAAGAAGTACTAGTATACCCGTTGCAGAACATGTTTGACTACATCGTGATCGACTACTGTGCGGTTATTGTGGAATAAGTAGTACTCTAATCCGGGGTTTGTAACTTGTATACCCATCAATATTTTTGGAAGCTGACCATAAGCCTCCTTCCAGTCGCTTTATAATATTTCCATCACTAACTACTTAGCTCTCCATGTCTTCCCGTACTTCACACGGTAACGAATCATGGCAAATATCATCTCGATTAGGGAAGCTACGGAAACATCTGGGTCAACACAAACCACGCCAGTGATGTGGGTAGCTATGTACTTCGTCGTGACCTGTAAGTGTAGCCCAGACGGTTGTGATGTACCACATGTGTGCGGTTCCTTCACGCGAGAGATTTTCCATAATTTTTCACAAGTCAACCTTGCCCACACCTTCCATGCACAGCCCCTCTGGCATTGCACCATGTACCTCTTATTAATGTCAGAGTGGTAAATGGTGTATGGCCTCTGGTTCCTCATGGAGTTATCTGCAATGAAGTCCTTCAACTCAGCAAAAGTCCTGAATCACATTCCCTTGCGAAGGATCGGCTTCCCGTCCTCGTCTCTCTGGATATGTGCCATGCTCGAGGAACTTCCCAACAACCCGTCGTTACAAATGGCTCTGCCGATGGTTCTAACATTCTCAAAACCATGGCCCGTGGGTTCTTCGCCGAGTACCTCTATTACCACTCTAGCTTGTTCAGGAGTTAAATAAGATTCCGGTCCTTCATCCTTGCTAAAGCTTCACTCCTCATCGGAGTCGCTTGGATAGTCATTGGTGTCATCCAAGCTGGCTTCACCATCAGTTGAATTATTCAGTACGACCGCACCAAAATTAGGATGCGAATGTGCCATGATGCCATGATATTTTCCCCACTTTGACTAGCATCTCGAGCAGATGGACTCACAGCTTGTGGCAGGTTCATTGGACGTATGGTCAGTCGAACCAACTGATCGGCAATCACATCAACTCTACCATCTTGCCGAGCTACCTTGGCGCCAGTTGTTTGAGATAATGGTTCAAATGGCAGTTGAGACATGTCCACAACAAAGGGTTGCTCGTGATCTGGACCTAACTTAGCGGCATTCATACAATCGACCAAATGGTGCTGCTCTCCCCACACGCATAACTCCAATGATTTAACATCTGAAGCACATATAATTTCCCTATAAATGTCCCAATCATGACCTGATCGAATAGGCATCATCAAAGGGTACCTCTTCAAACCAAATCCGGCATCATAACGTCTCTCCACTTCAATAGAACTTGCTAAAAGTCCCAATTCATAGTCAATCCTTCCTAACAGTTCACTAAATATTGGTCTCCCCAAAGTCAATGTTTCTACTGCCCCTCTCTCAAATTCCGGAGCAATTATATACTCTGACAATTCTATCCATCTACATTGTAAGAAAATATACGAAATTCGTCAAAAAGATATTGACTTACAAACACTATACTGTAAGCAACAGAAAATAACTACATTTTTCAATACAGAAATCATGCCTGACAATATTTGGGGATACTTACAAAATTTCATATACGCCATACAATTCATATACGCACCACTATATTTGCTTATACCCTTATGTGTTTCTAACTCACTAAAATGTATGATCTAATTCGCTAATACGCACCACTAAATTATTATGCATTAGCAAAACTAATTCGCCATAAAATTCATATACGGAAAGGGAGAGGAGGATATCTTTGGCCCGTTCTCTGGCGTGGAGGAGGAGGTGAAGCCACGGTGGCTGTCATGGAGGAGGTGGTGGAGGAGGAGGTGGAGGGGACAGTGGCCGGCAAGCCGGCGACGGTGGGAGGCGGCGGTGGGAGGAGGGGTGAGAGGTGGTGGCGGTCAAGCCAACGGCGCGGTGGTGGGAAGGGAGGGCAGCGGCAGGACACGAGAGGGTGGCTCGGGACAAAGGAGTTGGGCCAATAGGGTTCTACGGTGCCAGGGATCATGGCGCCACAGCTGCGGTGCCAAGATGCCTGGCGCCACAGCCTCGGCCACGTCATTTGTCATGGTTTTGCGGCTACCACGTCCGCAGGGTCTGCGACGCCAGAGAATGTGGCGCTGCAGAGTGGGTCTGCGACGCTGTCGGCTTTGACGCCGCCAAAAGGATTAGATTTGAAATTATTTTTCAACGTAGATTTACTTTAAAACAAAGATAAAAGTAATGATTAATTGATAAAAATAATTCATAACATGATGAACTACCCTCCAAAAATTCAACTAAAAAAGATATGCATACAAAGGGGAAAAAAAGACATTCTTGTGAATAACGCATCTCCTTTTTCCTTTTATTTCGGATTTCCTTTTTAACAGATTTTGTCTTTTTTTGGTTCTCGAAGTGTAGAATGAATATCAGGTTGAAATTTTGTAACGTGATATGTTGATTTTATATTAATGTTGTGAATTATTTTCAGGATATTTTATGACCATTTGCACTATTTTTTTAATATTGGTAGCATGGTATCAACATGTAAGTATGACTAGACATTTTCTCGTTTTCCTAGCTTTCAGTGAACAAAGAAAAATTACTTAGGTTCTGCTATAGTACTTCCTATTCTTTCCAAAATGTCAAGAGCACCTTTTGAACCGTTAATCTTCTCCGAGAGTTGAGCATCAATCCCTATTCCCATGCTTAACCAAACTTAAGCTGAGCTTAGATTTGCACCTTTCGACAGCACAGCTGTCGTCAGTAGTGGCTTATTGATCGAAAAGTTGGTTGGAGTACTGGTCCTTGTCGGATGTACTATTGCTTACTGCAGGTGGCTTCTCGTCTAACAACGGGTGATGCTGAATTCAAGTGAGCAACGGCCAACGACGAGAAGATAATAACGTGAACATGAGGTTTTGGGAATGTGTTCTGACATTAAGCCACTGGTTTCTTGTCTCTTTGAGACCCATCAACAGCACAGCAAATTGGACTTTTCAAGATGTCATATGGCAACATGTCACACGATTACAGAAAGGTATAACCAGATTTGTTCTGCGACATGGGATTTTTGCCGTCCACAAAATTGGGGAAAATAGGAAAGGTGCATAGTAAAATACGCCTTTAACGTTTCCTTTCTTCTATGTACGAAATTTAACCTTTCATTTCTTATATGTACGAAAGCCACCATGTATGTACTCTGTACATAGTGATATACTTTCCTTTCACAAATGTTGTGCCTAGAAGAGGATAGCGGAAAATTGCGCAGATTTGTCAACGCCATGCATCTGTTGAGTGGGAGGGGGGATTGAGCGAAGAAATGGAATGAACTTAGATTGGTACAGCAGAGTCAGGATTAATACGGTTCAGGCGAACAGTGCCAAGAATGTACTCGGGCAGCTCCTTCTCTTCCTTTGCCTGCAAATATACAACATGTTAGCGTCGTTATTGATGTGCAGAGCAAAGTATAGGCCACTGCCTTGTGTTCCCAAAAATGAATCAGAAACAAACAGAAATAGGATTGACAAGCATGACATACACCAGATATGGGAAAGACCAGGTCAAGATGCAGAGTAGTCTTGCAATCTTTCTGAATTGAGGTTTCACCAGTACTATGAACACAAGATGTTCAATATGTAACCACTAATGATGGGGGTTGTTCTGGGGTAAATCAGTTTGGTCTTTTGGCTGTCAGGCATTGGGAATCAGTAGAAGAGTTATGTAACTGCTGTCAGGGCAGTTCAAACCCGGATTTGCAAAACCGTGCAAAACAAGGTGCCTCAACATGTTCATTAGTTTTGCACTAGGTGTTCCATCAATCAACAATTGCTAGCCTGTAGCCGGTTCTGTACAGTTTTGCAAAACTGTCTTTCAACAGTCCTAGCTGCTGTTGCCAAATTACCATTGGGACAAACAGGGATGTCAGATGTGAAAATGAGATCATATGATTCGAAAGTCTTTCAGGCTTTCACAGTTCTGGATTTTATTGGTGCATTACAGTGCTAAAGCATAGCTATAAGTACTGTAGATATTGTGGAATCTTTATTTGTGGCAGGATTTAGTTATGTAAATTATGGAAAATTAAAGGGCAAAGAGAAGATGTTTCAAGTCTGATTTGTACGGCCATACCTCAATTAGAATAGCAAGATCGACGACGATGCTTGTCACATAACCCAGGACTAGGCCAATAATGCTTCGTGCAACAGACGAGGAACCAATGTCAACATCTATCTGCAAAATAGATTTCAATTGTACTGGGAATTGTTCAGATTTAAAATATTTAAAACAATAGCACTGGAAGGTAGGCAAAAGACAAATATGCAAAAATAAAACTAAGGTCATTGTTTCATCTGAAGTTTGTTATATATGTATATTCTTCTGTAGGTTGGCTTGGAATTTGACTTTTTCCACCAGGCTTAAATCGGGAGGTGCAGTAGATATACTGAGTGTTCAACAAAGCCAAAGTTTTGTAGTACTCAATTACCTCAAGAAAGTTATCCTGGCAAAGATAATTGCATGTTACTGCTTTGCCCAGAAGGCAAGCCCTCGTCCCAACTGCACGCTTTACCATCCAATAACCCTGAGGTCATTCTGTAAATCAGTTCACATGCAAAAATAGTCACATGCAAGGTGATAAGATACATCACCTAAGTGCTTACCTCAACAATACTTGGTATAAGTTTAAATCTGGCATCTCGGAATGCATCAGTGCCATCAATGAATCTACCCAGCAGCGATTCTTTGTTCACTGGTTTCTCTGCGGCGTAGTACATAACCAAGTTATAGTTTGGTTTCGCTGGAACCTACATGTGTATCCAAAGGGAGTTAATCTATTGTACAGCACGGCCATCCTCAGAACAAAGATAACAACTTTTCAGATGTCAATGACATGATGTGATAGGGGCATAGGGCACTATAAACACAATGCCAACCATGCTAGGTGATTCGAACTATGCAATCATAAAAATAACCACAAACTTCAAAATTCCTTATTAGGTCCTATAATGTATATCATGATGATTTAGGGACCTGGTTCATGAACTTTGCATGTACTAGAAAAACTGTGTGCCTCGCCATTTGAATTTTTTCAGAGGAAACTGGCCTTCTCATTTATTTGGTTGGGGTTTGAGGAAAGTGCTACACAACCATCAGTAGGTTCCGAATGTGAAATTTCATGGAGAGATCATTCTCTACATGTCCAGTTCCCCACGACTCATGAAGGTGGCGTTTCCATGCCCCTTCAGTCACTTGATTGTGACTTCACACCCCATCCCCCCTGGCTACTTGCGAGGACACAGTTTCATGAACCATTTGTTCTTTTCAGGGAGTATGGACAGTTCATTTCATTAATGCTGTACCAACTTTGGTTTATGTAAAACTTAAAACTGAGCACCCAAGGATTTCCCTTTTATTCAACGAAAAGGCAAACATTGGTCAAATGAAAAATGTAACAGTGGAACAAAACTTGGAGATAACATAAACTTGGAAAAGTACTGCTATTCCTAAGATTTCTGCCTTCCAACAGAATGAAAAGTTATATTATATATGTATGCCCAAAACAAAGTGCCTTAGAATATCATAACTGTGGATAGATTCCAGTAAGGTCATGGATCAATTTTACAAGAAATCTATGTAAGTTGATGTAAGGATCCACATATTTGTTTAGTTACCAAACTTTTGGCTATAACTCTGAATTACCTAAAATACAAACCGTGTACTAAAGGCACTATGCAGGCAGCAGGGTGGAGATTAGCACCTAAGAGACCACCGTTTAGAACAGTAAATACAAATTTAGATAATATAACAAATTAACAACTGTACTTACCTGCAAATTTATAACCAAGATGAAGGGAATCTTCTTTGCAGCTTCGGACTGTAATGTAAAGATCAGAAAATTTAGGCTTGCAGGCATATGCATGTCATGTCACAGAGTAAAGCATTACAAACAACTTCCCACTTGGGTCTGCATGAGATGCAGTAAGGAAGCTCCTGCTAAACTATGCTTGAAAGCTGATTGTACTAAATTCTCTGTATTAAAGTAGTGTTTGTTTGCAACTATGGGATGCTGGTAAGTTCAACAACTTTACCTGAACAAGGCTTTTAGGGTGTAAGGCAACTGAGTCAAACCGCTCATTAACCTTGAACCAATCAACTGCAATAAGCTTTAGAAGAGGATCTCCTCCAACAACCTGTTTAAATGACAGGTTAACATCAAGAGATATGACCAAACAAGGAGAATCAAAGACACTTGTCAGAAATGTCCGCCTGTCCAGCCACAAAATGAACACTGTATAATCGCAGGCTTTCTAGCCAATTGTGGCCATTTTCTCAAATCACATTATCATGATAGGATAATTAAACATAAAGCACGCTTCCTGACTCCCTCTGGTGTACAGAAACTAGAATGGACATGTAAAAGCACTAGCCAGCACATGCAGGTGCAGCATTCCCCACATAATGGCATTTATAAAATAACAGCTTACGAACAGGCTATACATTGAGTCGCATACCCAAATGCTGGGACGATATCTGAATATATTTTTAACCAGTTCAACAGTAAGTTAGTTAGTGACAGTTGTACGATGTACACTTTTAGGTCCTTAATAAGAATGGCATTTAGGTACACAAAATTTTATTTACAATAGTAACCTTATCCTGAGATCTTTGAAGTTGAACCATATAAATGGCTTGTTCTTGTCTTTAACAAAGGGAGAAATAAATGAGGTAGTTTAATAATTCCCTTGACTAATTAGTAAAATGAAATTGTAATACTCCCACCTTGGTGTAATCTGTCAAGTACGTCTTCCCTCTTATCATAAACTTCTCCCCACCAGGTGCACTCCAAGAGTTTGGGTCATCTTCGCTTCTGGCTCGTCGAACGGTGCCATGGAAATGGCTTGAATCAATAGCCACAGGAACAGAATTTGTAACCAATTCGCTCCTCTCAAGCAACTCTGTAGGACAACAAATTTGAATAAGACTTTCAAGATTGAATTTTGGGGAGGGGATTCTATTAACTTGGAGTTAAATTAGGAGCGCATTGTTTAGAAGGATAGCAAAATAATGATACATTAATCAGGAGCTCTAGGACATATATGTACAACTATGGTGATTTTGATCACCCTTATATTTATTAAATTCAGCGGAGAGAAATAAAGTGGTAGAGACTTAGAGGCATCTACATATGCCACCTACTATTCTTCCCTTCCCCCTTGAAATACAAGAGAACAACAAGCTCCAAGCTCCAACAATGGAATGCCTTTTAGATGCATCAATCCCATGTAGGCAAAAAATGAAGAAATATCAATTGTTGCCCTGCAACATTTTTTAGTTTACTACTTTTCTTCCTGCGCTTACCAAACAGCTGGGGGGGGGTGGGGGGGGTGGGGGGGAGGGGGAGGGTTACTGCATAACAGCCGTCATATCACTCTATAATCACTTACTCAGCAACCGCAAACCGAGCCAAACTTTAACAGTGTGGCGTCAGGGGGTTGGTTACAGTTCACTTATCCTGAACAGCATTTCGGTAAACTAGCCCTTACCATGCCAAACGAATAGGTTGTTGCCATTACAAGCAGCTGCGAGTATTTAGTGTGCACCAGAAATACAAAAGTACAAATACATCACAGGTTTTCATATGATCCTTAGTTTCCTCATTTTCATCGGCTGTGGCATATTCACTTTTACATTCGGGGTGCTTTGATTCAAATTTATTAGTTACCCTCTTATTTTGGCAAACATAGCCGATCATACTCCCTAATAGCTGAATATATTGTGCTGACTATATCCCTGGTATACACTCTATTAAAACACTTTGCTTCTGTGCTTCCACTACACACTATTTAAAACGCATATCATTGTTGTTGTAGGCTTGTGCATATCCCTATGGAACACATGCATATGCATTGGTGTTTGCCTATGTGCATGCATGACGCATGCATATATATATTGGTGCGTATTCATTTTGTAGTTAGTGAAACTAATGGTAAAAATGCTGATATGTTTGTTAATATACTAGTAAACGGTGCTAGAAAAGGTGAAATATCTCTTGTGGTTAACATTATGACCTTTAGTTGGCTTCATAGCAAAACTTGCAATAGCCCACGATACATTCTTCAATTTCACCTTTCCAGCCTGCACAGAAATTTACAAAGAAAATTTGGTCTCCGTTTATTACTGAACACAATATGATCAATTAGATTACAGAATGCTGATTAAAGATTACCTTAGGAGTCGTAACATCATCATCATCATCACTATCCTCATCTTCAAAGGATTCGCCTCTAACAAGTGCATCATAGAATTCATCATTAGGTTCAGAATCTTCAAGTTCACTCTGGATGATCAAAGGTTCAGATGCTTTTGACTTCACTACTGTGGAAGGCAAATCAGATGTCAATGCTGGATTTGCTGCGAAGTATTCTCTTAAACCTGTCCGTGCAAAAAAAATAGGGTTGTCATTGCATTATCCGAATCGGTGATAGGATATTTCGTAAAAGAAAAAATGACCAACCTGCTACTTGGCTGAGCAAAGCAAAAGCGATACTTTTATCAAAATTTAAGGAGGTCCTTCTCTTCCATCTGTCCCAAAAACTTGGGGAGATTTCCACCATACGAGTAACAATGCACTTTGGAGTTGATGATCCTGGTGTGTTCAGCCTCCTTATTTCCCATGTTGTGGCTGAAAGATAAGGCACAATTAATTCCAAGAAAAATGTGAAGTGACATTGGAAAAATTTTCAGTTTTTGAGAGTAAGAGATCATTTATGAACAGCTAGGGTAAGAGCACTCCAGTCTCCACCATGTTGATAGCAGATGCATTTTATTTCACCTAGTCCTTTATGCAACTACTACTATGTAAACGGGCCAGATATTTGACACCTGGACTTTCTCCTGTTACTATAACTGCCATGTGAGGAGTCAGGCTATCAGCAGTGGGCCTGAAAGGGGCACAACGCCAGATCTGCTAGAGACGACCTCAGGGGTAGAGTCATAGTCACATAGGACTTGGTCTCAAGTCGTATTGGACTCTGTTAGTCCAGCCGAGCCAATGGCCCAGGTCGGGTTAGTCCCCCTAGGCCACTCAGGATTAAACCTTTTTGTTTGCAGGTGTTCAGGGGTAGAGTCATAGTCACATAGGACTTGGTCTCAAGTCGTATTGGACTCTGTTAGTCCAGCCGAGCCAATGGCCCAGGTCGGGTTAGTCCCTAGGCCACTCGGGATTAAACCTTTTTGTTTGCAGGTGTTCTACTCGGTTAGGAGTCCTAGATACAAGGATTATCTAAAGTTCTAAACGAGTTGTACTCAGTTAGGAGTCCTAAAGATAAGATGACTTGGGTACTATATAAATCCATAGGATGTAATCTACTGAATCAATCAAGGAGATAGAAGACTATTTCTTCTCTTTGCCGCACCCTCTCCCTCTTTCCTTGCACTTAGGACTTCCAGCCCTAGCCACACCACCAACCAACGGTGCCCAAGCACCAACCTAACTCCCCTGAGCTAATCCTCCCCTACAAACTCCATTTCAGAAATCAAGTCATAACAATAACTAAAGTGCAACAACTGTTCATAAACTAAATAATGTAGACAGAGAGCAGGCATATCAGCTCAGCAGCAATACGCATTGTTCAGATGAGTTGGCTCTTCAGAATACTTCTAGCAGGTATTTCACCTAATATTTGGGCATAGAAGTTATAGAGAAGAGGGTTTGGTGGGAATAAAAATAACTGTTGTGGCATCCAGAACAGGTGGACAAGGAGAGCCCAGGAGGAGGATTAGATTAGGGAAGAGTCCGGGAGAGAATTAGGAAACTGGGGTTAGGGAATGAGAAGAATCCTAGATGAGCAGAACCCAAGTCGTAGATGACAAGGATTAGTTATTCAGTAGCACTATAAACAAGAGTCCTTTATAATCTTTTTATGGCAAGCAAAAAAAAGAACTTCTGTCCTCCAATTGCTTCTCCCGACCCATCTAGTTTCTCTGTTCTTCCCCCGCTATCATTCTTAATTGCCAATCACGGCACCCAGACAGAGGACGACCCTGTCCTACCGTGTCTAGCGTCCACATCAAAAACAGACTGCAGACCTTGTACTTTTTCAAAGAATGTATACTATGTTCTTTTCAAGTACCCATCCTATAGAAATTACCCTTTACTTCTACTTCAGTTCCATGTAAAGCACACAAAAAACCTTTGATTGAGTAATCCGGTCACTGGTCAGAAAGCAATATACTAGCATGTTTCCTAATGACTAGCATCCGGGCACGTGCAATTCACGTTTTTTCACGATATATATTGCAGGGAATATATACTCACATATGTGGAGAACTACTCGAAGGAAAAGACTGTGCATTAAGATCATATTAAAAATGTAAGCGCTAAACTTTTCTGAACAAAGAAATAGCACGTTAAGAAAAATTTAAGAATGAAAAATAATAATTCTCAACTATACAAATTGAAATCAGGGAGTAATTAGGAGGCAATAAGAATAGGATTAGGAGTGATTAGCGGAGGGTCTAATCTTCATCCACAACAATTAGATCAAGAATTATGAAATTAGATTAAAGATTTCAGACGGCTGAGATTGAAATTATCCCATCCTAACGCGTGCTTTTTATATTGGTATGGAAATACACCATGACTTTGGAAGGCTGATAGTGATCCAAGGAAAACTAGGAACATGAACATTAATAATGATCTTTGAAAAAAATATAATCTACAGTAAAAGTAATCATGCGACCCATCTAAAGTCAATGTTGAAGTAGCAACTAGCTAATGTTGTAGTGTAGATATACCAAAAGACCATCAATATACAAAATTGTTCGTTCTAAACAACTTGAACTAATTAAGAACTTGCATTGACCATAACTTTTTTAACATATAATACATGTGTATTTCGCTATATGTCATTGCAATACAAGCCGAATGATATGGTACAGTACCACACTACAACTGCAAGAGAATACTAAGCAAGAAAGGTCAATCTTACGGTTGATTTTTGTACGTTCATAACCATGCCTTGTAGGTTTTTTCTCGTGACTAGCAGGACTCTGCAAAATGTCTGCATAGGAATAAATAAAAGGTTACATAACCAAATCAATTTGAGCCTGTAAAGTATTCAGCTGGCAGATATCAATTGTTATTTGTGTTACCAATGCAAGTGCAAAGTACTTTGATATTTGCATCATAACCTTTAGGAGTGGCTATTCAAGGGTTACAGATATTTTTAGGGGATCCAGTAGGAGATAACCATACCTCATTAATTATAGTTGATTAGCTAGGGCCTCTTTGATTCGCAAGATTCTCAAAACGCGGGAATAGGAAAAACGTAAGAATTGGATGTCATGATATGTTGAATCATGCAGGAACTGAATTCGCGAGAATAAGCAATAGAAGTGTTTGGTTGTACCACAGGAAAAACACAGGAATTTTCTTAAAGGATTAGGTGTTTGCCATAGTTGTCATAGATGTTAGGGAAATAATAGCTTGATCTATTCCAAGGGCTCTAGGCCAATATATATACATGTACACAAGAAGAGATAAGGTAGGAAACCGAAATACAATAGGAAAAACATGAGTCATACTCTCATACAACTCTCTCTCTAGCACTCCCCCTCCCCCCGCGTGAAACTCATGGTGGATCAGCAAAACTGAGTCTAGAGAGGTAAAAACTGTGCTGAACATGAGTTTGTGCCTTTGTAAAAAAATCTGTCAACTGAAGCTCTGAAAGCACATACTGAAGAGCAACAATTTGTACCTGTGACCACATATAAGAAGCATCAACACCAATATGCTTGGTGAGCTCACGCTTTACCGGATCTTTAGCAATACTGATGGCTCCTGTACTATCATATAAAAGAGGAGCCGGTGCAGAAACAGAAACACCAAAATTCTTAAGTAACCACCGTAGCCAAGTAACCTCTGTTGTCAAAAGAGCCATAGCTTGCAACTCCACCTCGGCACTCGAACGAGAACTATTGTCTACTTAGTCTTCCAAGTAATGAGAGAACCACACAAAAAACACAGTAGGCAGAAAGAGACAGACGATTAGAGTGATCACTAGCCTAGGTTGCATCTGAATAAGTCTAGAGTTGTAAAGAGCTAGAGCATGGAAAGAAAAGACAGCGAGAGATGATCCCACGAGGATATCACAGAACACGAATAAGATGACTATAGTGAAGCTGAGTGGGAGCAGAAACAAACTGACTCACAATATGCACTAAATACAAAATGTCAGGACGAGTAGCACCAAGATAAACAAGACTCCCAACAATAGCGGGTGGGATCCGCAAGAGGCTCACCATCAGTGGGCCGAAGGTGAACATTAAGCTCCATAGGAGTCTCAGCAATGCGCTGATCAGTCAGAGCAGCATGATCAAGAAGATCACAAATATACTTCTGTTGAGACAGGTAGAAGTCATTACGCATAGAAGAAACCTCAATCCCAAGGAAGTAACGAAGAGGACTCAGATCAGACATGAGAAACTATTCACTGAGACGTGTCTTAACAAAGGCGATATACTCAGGGTCATCTCCAGTAATGATCATATCATCAACATACAGGAGAAGAAGAGTCTGACCATGAGGCAAGGTGTGGACAAAAAGCGCAGGGGCATGAGCGCTAGTAAAAAAACCAGCTGCAACGACCACAGTTGAAAAACGCTCAAAACTAGGCACGAGGGGCTTGCTTAAGCCCACAAAGAGAGCAATGGAGGCGACAAACCATACCTTCAGAAATAGAATGCCCCAGTAGTGGCTGCATGTACACCTCCTCATGCAACTCACCATTAAGAAAGACATTCTTGACATGAAGCTGAAAGATAGACTAAGCACGAACAGAGGCCATAGCAAGAAGAATGCGAACAGTGGTCATGTGAGTCACATGAGCAAGTCTCATCATAGTCGTGACCATGCTCCTACTGAAAACCACGTGCCACAAGACGAGCCTTGTAGCGCTCAAGAGTACCATCAAAGCAGGTCTTAACCTATAAACCCACTTGCACGTGATGGGCCAGACACTGGAGGAAGAGAGACAAGATCCCACGTGCTAGTGCGCTAAAAGGCAGTGAACTCCTCCACCATGGCATGCTACCATTCATGATGAACAAGAGCGACGCTAACAAAACCAAAACAGTCAACATGCGGATGAGGATGAGTGCGAAGGGCATAGCGAGGAGAAGCTGGCGTATCAGGAGAAGAAGATGGCTCACCCAGAGAAGCCAAAGAATGCTCAACTCGCGAACGACGAGTATAGTAGGGGCCTCAGGTGAAGAAGGGGGCCACTGAAGGAGGCATCGACAGAAAAGACGCTATAGGAGAAGGCACTGGTGGTAAAAACGGTGGAGGCGCCACTGGAGAAGTCACCGGCCCTAGTGGTGACACAGGGGTGAGGAGAGTATCAGGAAAGTTAGAAAAGAAAGTAGCTCAACAAAAGAAGCTGGAGAAGCTTGAGGAGAAAGGCAGGATAGATTGGACGAGACTCATCAAATGTAACATCCCAAGAAATGCGTATTCGTCGATCAACAGGATTGCAACAACGATATCTCTTATGCTCAGCACTATAGCCTAGAAACACTCAACAGACTAAGCGATTAGCTTAGTGCGCCCATGGGGTGTAAGAAGTACATAAAACACAACCAAAGAGGTGAAGACTAGAGTAATCAAGTGTTGTGCCACAAAGATGCTCGACAGGAATCCCACCCTGAAGAGCAGAGAAAGGCTGAATATTAATTAAATAAGTGGCAGTAGAAACAGCCTCGGCCCAAAAATGCGATGGGACAGCAGAAGTAGGCATAGGAGCACGAGTGGTCTCAAGAAAATGACGACGCTTATGCTCAGCCGCGTCGTTCTGAGCATGAGCATCAGGACAGGAAAACTGGGAAAGAGTGCCCTACTCAGAAAGAAAACGACAAAGTGCTCTGGATAAATACTCTCTCGCAGAGTCAGCACGAGAAACATGAATGAGAGTGTCAAACTGAGTACGTACCATGGTGGCAAAATTCTTATAGATGGACAAAACTTCACTACGAGAAGACATAAAATATATCCATGTGTGGAGACAAAAATCATCTATAAAGAGTATATAATGGTGATAACCCTCTTTCGAAACGAAGGGGGTGGGCCCCATACATCAGAATGAACAAGATCAAAGGGACGTTGTGACACTGACTCACTGGAAGGATATGGGGGTTAGAGCTGCTTACCAAGCTTACAACCCATAAAATCTAAAGAAGTAGCACCGGACACTGATCCTAAAAGACACGGCGAACTAATGAAGACAAACGCGAGCCATAAAGATGTCCTAAATGATGATGGCACCGAGTAAAATTCCCGATGGAGGAAGCAACTACGACAGAGCTGGTGGAGGAGATGGAGAGAATGGCAGGTGCAGCAAAAAGTAGTCGAAACCAATCAAGCTCCGAGAGACGCTGAGAATCATGGTAGCAAGAGCCAGTCCCAACAAGAGTGCCCGTGCGGCGATCTTAGACACAACAAGAGTCGGAATCAAGGATAACAAGACAACCATGATCAGTGAGCTAGCCGCGGACATAAGATGCATGGTCAATTTAGGAACATAAGAGACATCAGGAACATGAAAAGAGGAAGAAAAAAAAGTGCATCGTCTACAACAGAAAGAGAGGTGCCATTTGTGGTTTTGAACGGTAATAGGTATAGATGAAGGACCAATGGCAGTAAGAATGGCAGAATTAGAAGTCATATAAAAAGAGGCACCAGAGTCAAGAATCCATGGGATGTATCTAAAGAAGATGAAAGAGGTCTCTCACTAGAAGACTGAGTAACAGAACCTGCAAAACCTATCGTTGTGAGGGAAGCGAGGCGACAAAGCAGCATGAGCATCTCGAGTGGTAGGGGCACCGGCAGTAGTCCTCTGAGGAGAAGCACTCGAGCCTGAAGCACCTGTGCCTATGGTGCCCTTAGAAGAGCATCAACAAATATCCTTCTCTTCCGATAATGGTATTGCTACACATGTCCATCTTTGTCGCATTAGTTGCAGTGAAGACCGGCGCCCTCTCCACCCCCAAAGTATGCACCACGGAAGAAGGCACCCCAGGTGGAGGGCAGCAGGTGTAGCAGTTGAACGAACCCCCAAAACTGGAGGAAGCGGTAGTAGACCCGCACCACGGAGGCGAGTCTCCTCGGTACGAACCGCAGAAAGAGGCTCCAACAAAGTCACATGAGAATGGCGAGTTGTGCAAGTATCTGCTCAAACTCAGCCCGACGACGTGTCAAGAACTCCTAGACGCAGAAAGAGGCTAAACATGTATGAGTAGTACACTTGAGGTCCCAAATAGGCTAGGTAGGATCTGCTCCACAATAAACGTCATGTTACTTACTATATGCTCCATCTTGTCCACGAAACCATTGTCTGGAAAAGACAAAATCCTTGTTTGATTTCCACCTGAGAAAAGTAGAAGTGATATTTTTCACAAACTGCTCAATAGGAAACAACAGTAACACTTAAACCTAGAAGTCTCAATACTTAGAGTACAGGTGATATTATTTTGCACAAACTGCTGAAAAGGGAACAATAGTAACTTAAACCTATAACAAGAATGGTTTACAAAGCTCAAGTTCTTCAAAAGATGGTACTTGATCGTGTTAAGAAAATCTTTGCAGATATCTTATAATTACCTGCCATTTGTACGGAAAGCATTACAGCAGAATTAGAAAGTGTGTTTTCTAGCACATTTTTATCCTTAACATTTAGGTCACTGTTGTTACAATTGCATCGCAATCATATATTGAGGGAATAGTGCAAATGGTAATGAGAGGAAAGTACCAATTCAAATATTTCGGTTCATAGGTCCCATAAACCACATCGCAGTATCCATCAATTGTTTCCACCAACTCCAAATCAGCAATCAACATATCCCACCTGCATGGGAGAATTTTGTTAGCGCTAGCTGCCAAAATATCGTAGTGTTAACTTGTATTTGTTCACCCACAAGGAGAAAAAGAATATATTTTCATTGTAAGGTTCAAATCAACTGCTAGCTTACTCATATCGCTTATGCTTATCAAGGCTGAGAACTACTTCAAACAGTGTGTCAGGATTTGCATCAACCACGCCAACTGACTTAAGAAGTATTCCCTTTCCACCCTGCAAAAAAATAGGAACAGTTTTACATAAATAAAAGTAAAATAATTCCGGAAAGACCACAGGGAATAAAATATTGGATCGCAGCTTGAAAGAGTTAGGGGCCTGTTCTTTCCATGCCTAAAATTGACCAGTTTTCTCCAAAATTTAGCATTATCAAAATTTGCTCAATATATCAGGAAGTCATGATTTGGCCAAGTTTTGGCAAGAAAGTGAACTAGGACGCCAATTGGAATGGAATCTTGCCAAAAATTTGGCAGCAAACAAAACACAGGCCAAATGCGATCAATGCAACCAAATTTTGGAAACCAATGGCTGCAGGCCCTAAGCCACAGAACACACATTCAGGAACAACAAATTTGCTGGTTGTTAGGGATGGATCATGACTCAGTGCATGGGGGAGGATCCAAAGCTATCAATGCAACACTTCAAGCATTTCACTCAGTGAATCACATAGCTGTGTTGTTCTAATTTTGAACATTTGATTTTTGTTTTGTCTAGGGAACAAATATTTTAATTGGCACGGCTACGCAAAAAACAAGGCTGGACAAGTGCGGCTAGCAAAATGGGCATGTAGTAGGGGGTTGTCTAACCACATAACATTGACTCATAGCTGGACATATGTCAGCCGCTATTATGCAGCTTGCTCAATGCTTATTGCTTGATAAAGAGTTGCATGTTTCTTGGGCAGAGATAGCTCAAACAACCCATAAGATAATGGATCATGAGAAAATGGTTAAGTTAACCGGGCATCAGCTTGATAGGTCCAACTAGAAATCTACAGTAATATGTTATAAATTTGACCTTGCGAAGCAAAAGAACCTTTTCACCTTTGAGTTTGTGATATCTTCAAAAATTCTTATGCCTGCATAACAACAACAACAACAACAACAAAATAGAGGTACATCAGATCGTGATTATCTGGACATGATGACTCAATAGAATCAGAAATTTTCCAGTTTGTCCACTTGCTTCTACGGGATATTGTTGGAGTGTGTTGAAGTATGAGACTATTGCTCACCTATTCTCGTCAGCTTAGACTTTTGGGTGAATTGATTGGTGCATGCAAGTCAATACGGAGTTAGTATTATAGACCCATAGGAGTTCAAGTTCGTCGTCTAATGAGAGTCCATAAGTCCGATTGTAATTCTTAGCAATATATAAATAAAGAGCATGGAGTTCCTGTGGACCCACAATTATTCCTTTAATTTCTACATGGTATCAGAGCTCAATCCCTAAACCTAACCCTAAATCCCGCCCCTCGTCGCTACCACCGTCATCCATTGCTTCCTCCCACCACCACACCTTTGCAGGGAACCACAACCATCTTGGGTCTATTGCCTGCCCTCACGGTGGCCGCCGGAGGCGGCAAGCGTGCAGAGGCAGGCTGCATCATGGGTAGCCACATCATCGCGCTTATAGGCCACCAGGCTGTGGGCCTCAGCCCATGTGCGCTGTTGCTGCTACGTTTGCGTGTGGTGTGCTGCTGTTGGGCTGCTGCCTTATTGGTGCATGGGGCTGCTGCTAATTGCTGCTGTGCGGAACAAGACGAGGGAGAGGTTCAGGTTGTCTGATTTGTGTGGCTGCTGGAAGAAAATAAAATAAAAGGAGGAATATCAAACAGGCTGGTGCCGCTGCGAGCAGAGAAAAGAGGAACAAAGTGGTGCTGTGCTGCTGTTGTTTGCCATGAAGACCAGATAGAGAAGACAACCTGCAGAAGGCTGCTATGTTGGGCTTTTGCTTTGGTGCCTAGATGCGTTATTGCTGCTGTTTGATATTGTTGTGCTTGGCCGCCAGTGCTGTTTCGTTTTCGACCTATGACGCCGTGTCAGAATGGTGAAGTTATTTGAGGCATGAGGCATTGCTGTAACAGTGTGTAATCAAGTGTTGCTGCCAATGTTGGGAAAAAGGAGTTGGATCTGGATGGGGAAGAGAGAGAGGAGGACTGCCTGTTGCTGCTGTGTTCATGAGAGAGGAAGGTATTGGGTTTGTGTTGCTTGCTGCTTAATTTTTCCTGTTGCTGCTGATTGCTGTGGTGGAATGTATGACGGCGATGTTGGATGTTGAAGGCAAGGTAGAAACCCTGAAACAGGGGGAGAATACTGTTCAGGAGGTGGCTTTGATGGCTGTGCTCTTGGTGATGTTGTGGCTGTGGGCTCAGAGGCAGTGCGAGGCATTGGAGTTGGTGTTTATTAAGTTTCATGCACCAACCAGTAGAACCAAAAGTCCGAACTGATGGAGAAGGTTGGGCAATCCACATATACTTCAACACCTCCTCTCACGTGTGGCTCGATAAGGCCTAAACGTGGACAGAAAGAGGGCAAGCAATTTTTCTTAATTTAAATTGTGAAAGCTGAGACTTGAACCCAAGACCTCTTGGCTCTGATACCATATTAAGTTTCATGCACCAACCAGTAGAACCAAAAGTCCGAACTGATGAAGAAGGTTGGGCAATCCACATATACTTCAACAGTGTTGACGTCGGAAGTGCATTGTTGGTAAGCTGGTGACCTGGTGGTGATGGCAGAGTAGTGCTGGTGGTTGCTCCAGTGGTGGTAACGGTGACATTACTGGTGTCAGTGATAGCTACGTGGGAGGCGTTGGCTGTAGTGCCAGAGGGCTGTAGTGCCAGAGGATGCATTGTTGGAGAGAGGTCCAAGAGGGTGTGTTGGGAGATGAGGTGGAGGCTGAGGTGGACGAGGTTGCTCCTGTGGTGGTAATGGTGACAGTACTGGTGTCAGTGATAGCTAAGTAGGAGGTGTTGGCAGCAGTGCCAGAGGAGGCATTGTTCCAGAGGTCAGAGGGTGTGCTGTTGAGAGATGAGGTGGAGGCTGAGGTGGTTGGGGACAGGTTGGGAGAGGAGATGGAGGCCAAGGTAGACCAGGGGCTAGAGGGAGAGTCTGTGGTGGCCAGGTCATGGCTAGTGACGTGCGGGTAGAGATGGTGGAGACCAAGGCAAAGGGTGTGTCGGCAGAGGCAGAGGACTTGTTTATGATAGAGGTTGTGTTGAGGTGGTTGAGGTGACCATGGTGGACATGATGGTGACAGTGGTACGGCAATGGTGACGGTGTCCAAGGCTATGTAGTCATGGCATCTAAGGCAAGCTTCGGTAAAAAGGTAGCCTTAGCAAGGTATTGCAGCACGTAACAAGATGGCCATGTTAGCTCATGCCCATCTTGGGGGGGGTGGTTGGAGAAGTAGTAGTAGAGTCTAATAAGAGTTCAATTCCATGGTCTAGTGAGAGGTCATACTAGAGTCCAATTGCAATTCTTGGCACTACAAATGAAGGGGATGGGATTCCTGGTACAACACACAATTATTACCAATCTTTTCTGTAGATATATATAATAGGCACAAAGGTAATGCACTTTAGGGATATGCTATCAAGCATTGTTTTCTGCATCGGGCTGATAACCAATATAGGCAACGTTGACAAACTCAAATATAAATCATATATATAACCCTCACACCAGAATACCAAACTGCAGAATTGCTCATATCAAGTTACACCCTTCCTGATTAATGTAAGAGTTTGTATCTGACAGGTAGCTAGGTATCATATAACAGCATAGTAGCAGGACCATCTAGCAACATGTGATATGTTTGCATCACTATTTCATCAGAACAGAAGACCAAGATATATGAAACTGTAAAACATGCACAGTACATAATTAAATTATAGAAAGCCGATAGCTCCAAACCGTTACACAAAATATGTAAGATTAAATGAGGATTAAATTGACGTAAGAGGTACATAGCAATTGTCTTGAACATGCACATGGACAATCGATGAGCTTCAATTTTATATAAACACTATATAACTTGAGTTTGCTTTATTGTGCATGATTCCTCTTGCAGTGATACAACGGTGTCACAATTGGTTGCCTGGATTGTCCAGTGATGTATAAATTCATGACAGCAACTTTTTTTCTCAGTAAGCAAATTCATAAAAGATTATTTGTGTAACTTCAAGTAATGTGGATATAGTTGGGTAACCATCTAAAAAGCATAACTTTGGAAAGCAAGCGGAAGAGTAAATACAGGCAGATGCACCATATTGCTAATAAGGTGCCAATCGGTATGGCGTAAGGATATACCATTAAATGTTCGAACATATCTCCATTCATGTGCTTCAAGTGCATCTCCAGTATCACCTCCAAAGTTTGTGTTAACCCTTTCATGGATTTGGAGATCTGATGACTGCCGAAGGAGCATTTCTGGCCCTGTAACAAAGACGTAATAAAAGAATTGCAACCATATTGTTAGCCCTTTCACAGATAGTACAACATGCATGGTTAATAGAATGCAGTTTGATAATGTTTTGCGATTAGGTTAACTCAAAATATTAGGATAGCCTACAAGCAAATAGCAGAGTAAGGCATTCAACATGGTAGCATGTGCACTAAACCCATGTCAACAAGGATCTTAAGGAAAATAGTCCGGAGGACATTTTCAGGTGTTAAAAGTCATTCAGTCTCTTTGGAAGATTTTATTTCGAGCTGGTTGTAACAAGGGGTCGCTCCGGGTAATAGTGTCTTGATCTTTGGGTTAGGAGCTGTAACTTGTCTTCGGAGGGTTCGGAATCATTTGGATATTAAGAAACTTCAAAGCGCTCACTGACATGTTGGAGAGATCCCAGGTGGATCAGGTGATCACGATGCCCCAGGAGAAGGCAAAACAACTTAGGAGTTAAGATATGGTCATTTAGCCGCTTTCTTCCTGTGTATCTTGGCAGTAGTTTTAGGGTTACACTGTGATTTCCTTCGCTTTATGTCTGGTGCTGCTAGGGTGTGTTTTGGTTCTATGTTGCATGTGTTGTGGAGCTTTTGCTCTCTTAGGTCTGGGGAGCCAAGTATCCTATCTACCTTTGTATCTCTGAACATTTTATTTTCGGTAAAAGCTGGGGAATCCCCCTTTGTCTAAAAGACAATGATCTTAAGTTAAGAGTATCAGACACCTTTAAAGTTACTTGACCGTTCACACCCATGGTTTCTGTAAGTTGGGACATCAGCATGGGAATTATGTAAGTTAAGACTGTTAAGTATATAATTGTATTAGAGTAAATTGTAGAAAAGCCCATCTACTGTGGCACTAGCCAAGAGGTACTCCTGACTTGATAACATTATTCATCCTCTACCCTTTAACCCACCAAGTGTCCGCATGTGTATGTCTGGGGACACCCGAATGCGCTCAGCTGGAGCTTGGAGGGTGTTTAGGTGACCATCCTAGCGCCCAGGGGTGTTCATTGACGGTTTCCCCAACCCATTAAAACCAGCAGCTAACACTAGAAGTTTGCATGCGTGCAGAAGCGCTATACAAAATTAATACCAGGGAGCATTTTTTTTCCGTTTTAACCAAACCGGGAAACCTGTCAGTGAACACCCTACTGGCGTCTTGACTCATTTTAGCCTCCTCGCACACCAGCGTGTCAACTCCTGTGTCCATCTCACCTGCAGGTGTCGGCCCCAAACGTGCTCATGTGGCCGGTATGTGTGTCCAAAGATAGAAGATGGGATATGGTGCTATGAAGTGTGTTAGTGAACAAAATTACAGAACATGTGGTTCTCTGTTACTAATGTCCCAGTACACAGGGTTTTCTGAAATTTATTGTATTATTAGTCTAGGATTAGTCACATGTACTTAGTATTGCATCGGTTGTTTGCCTCAATTCCTGACAAACGGGTTAAGTAACTTTAAATGTGTCTGATACTGCCAGATCTATAAAAATTGCGCCTGAGTTGACTTAAAGAAATAATGTAACATAGACGGGGGGTTCCACACGTCATTTTTCCTGTATCGAAAATCTAGTTTGTTCCAAACGTTCATATCATGGCTCATTTGGTTTACTAGATAGTACTTGGGTTAGCTGTATGCCCGTATCCAACTCTTTTGCAGAGCTTCAAACCCAAAGCAGGTTCTTGAGCCAAGTGGCCAGCAAACCATAGTCACAATGATCAATGATCAATCAAAAAGCCCATATTAGGAATAAGCTCACTTTTGCAGCATATAGAAGGTGTTTTTCAATGAAAGAGAGCACAATTATCAGAGTGAATCATATCATATACAAGACACCCATCAAATTTTGCTCTCAAGAAAATCAAATTGGTGGATAAATCCGAAGGACTAGAAGAAGATGATATTGAACTTCAGACTTTGCCTACAGCCCTTCTAGAGGACAAAAATGATATTTTCAAAAGATAAAGTTGATCGTTCTTAGTTTATTCAGCTAAGAAATTGGCCAAATTCCAAACTGAGGCACAATTGCAGCAAGCAATTTACATTTCCGTATATCCTACACCCTGGGCAAGGGCATCTACAAGCAAAAACTTTAAAATGCACTGTCTCTACAGTAATACTCTCCCATCTAGTTATTATGATACAAGTTAACATTGCAGCTTTATTATCTTACCTTTACCGATTCTTACAAGTTTTCCCAAGCCTTGTGCATATCTCCTTACCCGAGGTCGATGTCCATCAAGATTAAACCTCCAGGTGTAAACAGTTATATGTCAAGCTTTGACTCAAGAAAGCAGTTTAACTTGCAAACTGGAAAAGAAATAACTAATTATCATTAAGAAACTTCCATACTCGTTTTCATTCTGCAACCTGTTCCAGTTAACACCTCTTGTCAGGTCATAGTCTGCCTGTTGTGAAATATAAATAAAAAAATGTGTAAGCGCAAGCAACAGGAACAAATCAAATGTAGCAGGGATTATTCATCATATAATAAATGGAACTATAACTCCGAACTAAACAAAGGATCAATTCTGTATAAATGTGCAATTCGATGTTCAAAAATAAATAAAAATGCAATAAATTAAGATACTGGTTTTGTAAACCAGCAATAACACTTCTAACAAATAGGACAAGTGCAATAATGGTAGAGTACCACTGCACTTCTTTTGTTAGCACTTCAACATTTCCGGAATTCTAGACTCCTCTCCCTCCTGAAACCAGCAATCAGGTTTCTGGGTTTCAAGAAACAACAAGTGTCATGTGCACATTTGCATGCAGAACGCACGTGTGGTTCTGACAATTTGCTACACTTCTAACACCTAGGGACAAGTGCAATAATGGTAGAGTACCACTGCACTTCTGTTGTTAGCACTTCAACATTTCCAGAATTCTAGAGTACCACTGCACTTCTGTTGTTAGCACTTCAACATTTCCAGAATTCTAGACTCCTCTCCCTCCTGAAACCAGCAATCAGGTTTCTGGGTTTCAAGAAACAAGTAGTGTCATGTGCACATTTGCATGCAGAACGCACGTGTGGTTCTGACAATTTGCTGGCCTATATCAACCAGATTGCTAGTGCTAATATCGTAATACATCTCTACTAAGTGGCTACAAACTTCGGAGATTGATAACATCCTACAATTTTTGGATATTTATCAGGATTACTTCAGGTAGTTAGCACCTGTAGCTTGTCTCTTGCCTTGGGATTTGAAGTTAATGTGATCCACAGCAGTCTCCATGATCTGATTACATGTTAAATTTTGCTGTATATTCATCTGCCACTTGCACATCGCTTGATATCTTACGACACTTTAGAGAAATATCTAAAAGTACATTAATAGATAAGTTATCCCAGTTTGAATACTAATAACATATTAAAGAGGAAACATATCGGTATATGTATTTCAGCTGAAGTGCCTTGAACATTGGTATGCTTTTATGTAAAAACTTGATCCATGTCGCACAAGGGTATTGGTGTATCGCATCCATAAACACCAAAACTACTTAATCTAGATAATAGCAAGTAGTATTTGACAGCATTTGCTTAATACCTGTTGTTTGGCCTGCTGAAATGCTTCAATCCATTTCTGAGCTTCACCAGGAGTCGCACATGCAATCTAGTAAAGAAAAATGACAACAAATCTTTAGTTGCTATGTAGGAGGACTGTTTGCAAATGTGCAAGCATCTAATAAGCGCAATACCTCTCCTTTCTTTGTTTGATCCAACCGGTTGTACAACTTCAAGACATAAACATCCTAGGTTTTCAAAACATACATTGGTTATTCTTAAGAAGCAAAAATACAGAAGTCAGTTCATTCACTTCATGGCCATCCAAAGGACTAAAACAAAATCAGACCATTACCCCCTGGTTGACCTTCCGGCGACCAAGCTCCTCCACCATAAGAGTGTGACTAACAAAACCCTTTCGGATAGGTTCCTAAAAATGATATTTATGAGGAAATAAGCCTCCAAAAAATTCCAACCCACAAAAAAACTTCAGTGAGAAAAATCTGCAAATAAAGAACCATTCTGTGATGTTATGTCCAAACATAACTCTACCCAATTCTCCTGCTACCTCATGGTCACATGAGAACAGACATAACTCGCTTTATGGACATGTAGTAGCAACACCAATATAACTGAAATTGCAACCCAGAACAACCCCTACATGAAAATTCAGTCTTCTATAGCTCATAAGATATATGCAGGACACCGCTGACCAAGCTGTTGATGCCAAATTCCCCCCAACAACTTCTCAACCCTAAATTTCATGCATGTTCTCAATTCCTGCGAACACAAACCCCCACATGGTTCACAATTGCCATGTGGCAGTTCAGTAATTGAGCAAATACAGAGTTAGAAGGCAGACAACTCAGCAGTTTCCTCTAAAATTCCCCACCTCTGACAAGTTTGATCGCAAAATCTTCAGCAGAAAAATAACAACACATGCACCGTATGATAGCAGTACCAACAGAGTCGTAATTACAATCACAAACCAGATTATCCCCAAGATGCACATTTATGCATTTCTTAGTAGATACAACACCTAAATTTATGGACACCACATTTCCCTCCAACAAATCCGCCTCTCTCAAATTCCATGGACGTTCCAATTATTACCCTGCAAAACTCTACCTCATGGCAGATCAAATCCGATCTTGCCAGTGAGGAACTGCAACAACAACATAGTCTAACACGCACAATTCAGCAGTTCATCTAAACCCTCACAACACTGATTAGATTAAAGACCAAACCTCCGAGCAAAACAACGGCGCAGGCACCAAATCAGACCTAACGAACAGTAAAGCAAGAGGTAACTGACGAATCCACAACAGCTCTAACCCGAAATCCACGAGAAGCAAAGCGACCATCGCACGCATCAGAACCAAAAACTTAGAGAGAGCAGGGCGCGGAGAGAGAGAGAGAGGAAGGGAACCGACGAGTCCCGGGTTGTCGTGCGGGTCGCGCTTGTACATGGCGACGCACTTGCCGCGGATGACGAGGAAGCGGAGGTGGCAGTAGTCGTGGCCGATGGTGTTCACGCCGAGGTGGTACACCCACCCGGAGTACTCCGCCGTGCTCCGGCCGCTCCCGCTCCCGCTCCCACTCCCACTGCCGCTGCTCCGGCTGCCGGCATCCGGCGAGCCCGCCTCCGAGCCCTCCACCTCGATCACCTCGCTGGCCGCCGCGGCCGGCGGCAGCGGCGCAGGCGGCTTCGCGGGCGTGGCCATCTCCGACCGCGTGGGGATGAATCCGATGGGGGAAGGGACGAAAAGGACAAATAATATTTTCACTACTACTCTTCGTTTCTCACGTTAATGTATTCCCTGGCCAGAGGGAGCTCAGATGTTACCGCCCCATCACGGCGAAGCTGCGCTGGAAAAGTAGCCGTTAGCTTCGAGGTGTCACATCGCCTCGTCTCCTTCTTTACGGAGTATAACAAAAGAAGTCTTCGCGTATACGTGTATGTCTGAAACAGAGCCACTGGTGTCCCTGTCGGCAGCAGTCTCTGGCAAATTAGGAGCAGCGAGATGAAAAGCAACGCCTATTTGACTGAATTTTTCTATAATACACGGGCGAACGGTGTATCATCAATTGAGAATTTTGGCTGACATATGAATTGTATGTGTCGAATTGGTGTATAGACGGTTAGAGATTTGATGGTAGTACAAGATTGTACCGTTTATGCACAAATTGGGTTCCAGCTCGTCCACAACCTTCCCTGTAAAAGAGCAGGCAAACAATTATCTTCTTTTTAGCACTGAAGCTTTTGCGATCTGCACTTTTGCGCCTCACAAGCACAGGGAAAGGCGTGAATTATAGAGAACCTTAGCCTTGTAGGTCATCAGCACATCGGCACATGACATAATAATGTTAAGGGCCCGTTTGGGAGGCCAGTAAAACTATACCCTTGTAAACAACGGGCACCTGTAATGCGCGGTCGACCGTGCCCACGGTCAATTTCCGACAGCTACAGTAAAGCTGTCGGAAATTGTCAGGTTTCTACTTTAACACAGTTAGGTTTCTACTTTAACACAGTCAGGTTTCTACTACAACATAACTAACTTTCAACTTACAAAATTCCAGGTTTCAACTTCTGACAGTTTTACTGTAGCGGTACTGTAGTAGTACTGTAGCAGTACTGTAGCGGTACTGTGCGGTCGGAATTGACCGCTCCCAGCGGTCGACCGCGCATTATGGATTTCGGTAAACAACATACCAGGGTATTTTATTAAGCACCAATGAAATCGTTGAATACAAGCGATTTTTTTCAGGTTGTAAAACTGGTGTTTGGATGAGCTTGTATTCTTGCACGAGGAAACCACCTCCCGCAGCACCCACACCGTCAGCAGGCCCATTCTTGTGGAATAGCGACGGGTCGAGCGGGCTGGAGCTCGCCGTGTGGAGGGAGGAGACGGGGGAGGCGGCATTCGTGGACTGGCTGAAGGAGCAGCTCACCAGTGACGACGGGAGGTTGAGCGCCTGGTTGATGAGCGTGAGCCATCTGGCCGGGGAGAAGCGGGCGGAGCGGGGAGACAGTGGGCGACGCTGGTGCTTCTTGGACCACGGCTTCTTCTCGCAGGCGGCGGCGGCGGCGGCATTGGCGAGGCCGGCCGCATACTGCTGGAAGAAACTCCTCCGTGTTGAGCTCCCTGCTGATGTAGCACGATTTGGCCGGCGACGTGTTGCGCGACCGCTCGCACGGCGTAGCCGAGGCAGTGCTCAAGGCTAGGAGCCGCCGCCCCATCCCCCTCCCCCTCCCCCTAGTACCACCATGCTCGACGCAGTCGCCGCGAGAAGCTCTTCCACCATCTGGAAGAGCTCGCCGACCAGCTCCCACCTCACCGCCTCCGCTGCCTCCGACTCCGCGCACCGCCTCCGCGGCGGTGATGCGGACGGAAGGGTATGGCGGCGGGGAAGCCGAGAGAAAGGAGAGCAAGTGGCTCTCGGAGATCGCCTTCCTCGCGCGCGGCGGCTGGCAGGAGGCGCCTCTCCACCTCCGCCACCAACGTCGCCGTCTCGCCCTCCCCCAGCTCCTTCCCCTCCTTGTCCTCAGCTTCCACGGCCCGCCACCCGTGTAGCGACGCAGCCCGCGGTGACGGGAAGCTCGGATCTGGTGGCAGAGAGCTGCGTCGGAGGGTCACGGCGGCGGCGAGAGGAGAATGGCGGCGGCTCCGGAGGCGAGCGTCACGAGCCCGAGTGCGCAGGAAGAGGATGGCATCGGTCGTTTCTGTTTTCGGGCCACGAGTGCAGTGTTTTTTTTACCCGGGTAATTGCTAAAACGACGGATTTGGCCCAGCCCAAAACCGGCTATCCAAACAGGGTTTTTCCAAGCAGGCCAGATTACGTGGGCTGTAATTTACACCGGTTTGGGCCTCAAAACCGGCCTTCCAAACAGGGCCTAAGGCAAGTGGTTCAAGACTTAGCACGAAGTGATACCAACTCCCAAGAGACAAGTAATTGGACACTTGGCCGTGTGTTTGGACAGTTCCTTTGATGGTCTTTGCATCTTCCCTTCCCACGACGGTGGCCCCCGTTTAACTTCAGGAAATTGAGGATATACCGATTAAGAATGGTGATTTATCAGTAAGTTATAGAGAGAGATTTCATGATAACATATTTTTCGAGTGGCGTGCTACGGAAAATCTCTTAGTGTAGACGAAAAGTAGCTATTATCAGAGTTGGATATCTAGGGCCCGTTCGGTAGTCGCCCCGATCCGCCCGATCCCCGATTCCGGCTCCCCGCGCCCCGTTCCGCGCTCCGCACGCAAATTCGGGATCGGGCCGGTGCGTTCGGCTGCCCGCTCCGGCTTCAAGCGCAGCGAGCAGGCCGCGGCCCAGGCCGGCCCAGTCGGGGAAAGGAAAGGGAGGGAGGCCTCAGGGGCCGGTGAGAGGAGAGGTGAGGTTGGGCCTGGCCCAGTTCAGCGTGACAGATTAGGCCTGGCTGTAATTGCGTCGTTTTTCTTTAAGTTTTTGGTGCAGAAGGGTGTAAATTGCATTTAAAGGCATTAGAACTGCTAACTGGTTCAAATTTCACACATATTATCAACAGGCACATCATTGCAAATATATTAACTCACGAAAAACAACAAAGATTCACCTATGTCAAACATCTCATAAGATTAAAAAATACGCCATAATATAAGGCTTTCACAACAAAGCTCACAAAATAGACTTGCCCTCCTCTAAACATCACCAGCCTTGAGCGATAGCTGTAGCTAGCTCGTCCCTAAACCTGTCCATAATAGGAGCGCTTGACTCTGGAGTTGATGCATCGGATGCATTTGAAGGAACGGCATACCTCTGGTATCTTGATGGAATGGTTGGCACATAATCTGGATCCCTATCACACCTAACAAAGTGGAGATCTTCCTTGTCATGAAAGCGAACGTAATTGTGCAATGTCATAGCAGCAACAACAATCATCTTCTGTCCATCAATAGTGTAATTTGGCATCTTGAGAAGAATTTGCCATTTCATCTTCAAAACTCCAAAAGCTCTTTCTATGGCATTGCACTTGGAAGAGTGAATCTTGTTGAACTTCTCCTTAGAAGTATTTGGCGCTGCACCCCTGTGAAAGTCAGGGACATGATATTTTTTCTCCTTTGTATGGGGGCTAGATAACCAGGTCTGTTATGATAGCCAGCATCTACGAGATAGTACTTGTCTACACAAAACAAAAGAATTTTGAGTGTCACTTGTAGCATAGATGCCATGAGTTCACAACAAGAATGATCAAAGTGTATGTGTAATAAAGCTCACCCTTTGGAGGATGGGGGAAGGCGTCGCTGTCCTTCTCCAATGCATGATATAGCACACTTGTATCATGCATCGAACCAGGTTGTCCAATTGAAGCATAAGTGAAATGCATATCAAAATCACATATTGCCAAACACATTCTGAGTTGTTGCGCCTGTTCTTCCAATACACCTCACTTTCTGAGCCTCCGGAATAGAAACCCTAATATGAGTCCCATCTATTGCACCTATGCAGTCTTTCAGATGTGGATATGCCCTTCTATCATTCATAATCCTTGGATGAACAACTCTAAAATTTGGGTCCTTAGGTTTGAGGTAATGAGCTGCCATCCTGATCACATATAGAAGAACCTCGTGGAACTTACGGTGGATAGAATCTACTGCATGCTTGAAACGGTTCTGAGTTCTTCTATTTGATTCACATCCCCCAAGGTCCACAAGAACATAGCTAGAGACTCGTAACTGCTAATTGCAAAGGTTGATGTGAGCCCATACCTTCGCACCAACAAGTCATGTAGTTCAAAGAAGATTCTTGCATTCATTCTTAGCATTCTATACGTCTCTCCTGGTGTGTCAATAGTTTCTTGCAGCCATCCAAATCCACTCAAAATAGATACCCTAGGTTCGGCCTTCATCACCCAGCTGTCACAATACTTCCCAGCAATAGTTGCCGCACCTGAATAAATGTTGGACATTTGCTGCGCATGGCGGAAAATCATCATCTTCTTTACTTCGTCACGGTTGTCTTCATCACTATCACTTTCAGAAGACATCTAGACGAACAAAAACATATAATTATGAAACAATAGTTAGCATCAACAATTTAAAGTACCATGGATATCGCCAGCAAAGTACAATACATAAACATGGTTCAAATTGTTATTACAAACCAAACATATATTATCACGGATAGGAAAACATATTATTCAAATTGAAATTACAATACCAAACATAGCATCTACTGGCGCCCATACTTGACATTATACTTCCTACGAAGCCAACCAAATCGAGATGCTAGAGTTATATGGAGAAACATCTCTCTCTGATCTCTCTTGACGAACAACTCAGTAGCAATGAAGTGCTCATCAGTATCCTCAGTTGCGCCACATGCAAGAACTTCATTCATGACAGCGGTGACTGAGGTGCCCTCATCCTGTTTCATGTAAGACTCAAATGAAGATTGAGACCTCTCAGCAATGCCACCAATTTTTGTTATCTGCTCCTGCATGACTTGGGTAGTCTTGGGCTTCTTGTTCTTATCATCAATGATCCGACCAAGCCTCTTAACCACCTTTGAACTAGCAGGTGACTATTCTTCCATCTCGTCCAAATCAACATCTTGAATGGCGTCAACATCGAACATGGAAGGGAATGCTGAACTAGATGGGGGCGCAGTGCCTGAAGCAGGATTCCAAGCATCTGTACCATCACTTGTGATGTCTTCAAACATAATACGCAAGTTCTCCTCATTGCGAAGGCTGTGCTTTCGGAACTTGCCACATCCTGGAATGTCCTGCATTACAACAACGATAACAGTAATTAGCATTACATGATATGACGAATTCACGATACCATATAACAAACATGAACATGATAACTCACTTTTTTTGCCTTTTTCCACCACTCAGCATCTTGTTTCACAGTGTTCAACTCATAATCCCACCCACCTCCAGTCTCCCTCAACTTTAGCTTTTTGAAAGTGTTGAAATCAATCTTCAATTTATCCTATTTGTTCTTTAATTGGGCCCTGTTGTATTGCAGACTGGTTCGGTTTTTGAAATCCTTTACCACATCCTCGAACGCCCGCGGGTGTCAAGTGAGAGTTTGGACGATTACCAGCCCGCACTTGGAAGACAAACAACTCGGTAACAATCCGAGTATTCTCATCAGTCCATTCAGCAGCCATACTATACAAGTTAGGAACAAATTCATTTTATTAACAACTACGCAAGCATCTCCATTGGCAAGCAATGCATATATCTGTAATATTTTCAGTACAACCAATACATATATTTGTAACATTTCGAGTACACCCAATGCCAGATCACAACAATTGAAATACTCATTTCACAGCACAATTGTACAGCATCGAAAGCATAGGTACATCCAATCCAACATGAAACATCGACAACAAGTGAAGGAGACCGAAGCTCACCTTCCAGTAGAGCACCGGCTTGGGGGGGTTGCGGCAGAAAGAGGCGCTGACGGGGACTCGCCTACGCACGGTGAACGGCGGCGGCGGGGGAGGTGTGCAGCCGGTACTCCCTGTGCGTTGACCGGCGGCGGGCGAGCTCTGCGGGGAACGGCGGCAGGGAAGCTCTGTGGTTGGGAGGAGAGGCGGCGGACACAGCCCACGGCGACCGGGAGCAGCGGCGGCGGACAGAGCCGACGGGCGCGCTGCCGGGAGGAGCGGTGGCGGCCACGAACGACCGTCCCCGGGAACAGCAGCTCCGGCGAGATGCGAGGATGTCCAGGAGGCGCCACGGCGGTGAGAGGCGCGAACGCTAGCGGGAGCAGCGGCGGCGAGAGGGGGGCGGGGGTGGAGCGGCGGCGAAGGTTGGGGGTGCGGCGGTGGTAGATGTGGGCCGGAGGGAGCGGGCGAGCGGCGGGAGGGGGGTGCGGCGGCGAGGGGCGGGCGAGCGGCGGCGAGGGGGGAGCGGCGGCGAGGAGCGGGTGGTGAGGGGAGCGGCGGCGAGGGGCGGGTGGTGGGGGGAGCGCGCGGGGGGAAGGGGGTGGGGGACGGGGGCGAGCGAGTGTCGGCGCGGGGGCAAACCCGATGTAATAATTAGCAACTCCACGCTTGGACGATTCCGCGGTGTGACGTTTTGCCCGCTCCGATTTTTTGGCCTGCGTCTCGCACCGCTCCCCGATTCCGGCTCCGCGTTTATTTTTCGTTCGGGTGCGCTCCGCCCGATCCTAGCGCGGATTTAGGAGCTGGGCGAGTACTGAATGGCCCCTAGTCTACTGTGATTTAGGCAAAGAATAATATCGTTCGCTTCAATTCTGATCATATTTTGAGTTTGATTAGCACTGATGGAGCGCCGGTTTGCGGTTGATGTACTATGGTATGTCTCGGGATCTATTCACGTAATTGTTTACTGATTTGAGTAAAAGTTCCGTTGCTAGGGTTAAAAAAGATATTGAATTTGAGGTGTATGTATGCAAAACGAGACACTTATTTTTCGAGAGTGCGTAGAGAACAGATATGTACGCGCACTACACACATTCACTGGATACACGCCAATAGCACAGACGCATGTGTCTCCACTAGATATCAAACTCTATGGAAAATTGTCTATCCGGTAATCGTATTCCATCTTTGTTCGTTGGATTTGGGAGGAGCAAGAGTTAATAGCCTGGAGAAAGGGATATAAAGATATTAAAAATCCGCGTGATCACAATAGGACTAGACATAAACTTGTATCAATCGAAAGAAGTCAAGCCCGGACAGTGTGTTGGTTAGGCAACTATCCTAAGAAGTTGGGCCAAGTGATCGGTGGTGATTGTACACATATGTTTGATTCATGATATCTCTTCCTGAAAAAAGGCATCAAATACAATGACACCTCTGGAAAAAAAAATCAGAAAAATAATGTGACACGGAAAGCGCATTCTATATTTGTACTCCTAGTCCTATATATCTACGCGTTGTGCACACGGTTAGTACTTATTAGTACAGCTACCGACGATTAAGGGGGACCACCGCACCAGTGATTAGCCCTGGCGCAATTTGGTAGCGAGTTAGGTGTTTAGTTGGACTGTTGCAGTCAGGAGTCAGCGTCGCAATCAGCACCGATAAGGCCTGGCTGGATGGATCTATCCAAGTAAATTTTCACCAATTTGATCCTTTTTAATTTTGATTGAAACCAACTCGTTTCAAAACTATGACCATATTTGACCTTTCAGGTGAAGGGTCACAACCGATAGCGCCAAGGTTAAACGTGTCGGCGCCAGAATTATTGGCACTAGCATGTTCTGATGTGGACGACGCGTAGCTAGGTCAAATACCATCAGCGCCAGGAGCATTGGCGCTGAGCTTTAGAGCGTGAGCGCTAAGCTCTTTGGCATGGAGCACTATCTGCATACAATTGACCGTGAGACCGTGATCAATGCACCAAACAGTTTGAATGCACTGACATGATTTTGTGTATCTTACTTAAATGCACTACCACAATTTTAGATAAGTAAAATACACCTCTAGTCCTTTAGTTCACACGATCCGATCAGTTTAGTCCTCCAACTCACAAAATGCACATTTGGCTCCCTAAGCTCTGTAACGCAGTCCAATATAGTACAAAACATGCTAGCTTGGCGAACTAATCTGACGTGGCGCCTAAGTTGTCCCACCATTGCATCCTAGTCAGCATGGGGCCCACATGTCACTCTCACATTCCTCCCTCTTATCCTTGATTCTTTCTCTCTCTCCTCCTCCTCTCTCAGTCTCTCCCGGCAGGCTCTCTCTCGTGCTCTCACCACCTCAATCTCGGTGCTGGTGAGCCACCACCGACGAGCCCGTTGTGCTACCATCGCCAAAGCTCGAGTACTCCGCGCACCTGCATTGCTGTCTTTCTTCCCCCTACAATTCGGCCCACGAGCGCTGACAGGACCTCGAGAGCCGGCAATGTGCGGAGGAATGCTGGAGCCGGCCACTCCTAGTGCTTGTGCTACGAGGCAAGTGGAGGCAGGCTAGCTTGATGTTGTATGGGCGTGCGCTTGCTGAGGGAGCCAGCCAGGTTGGCAATGACGACACGGCCGCTGGGGCTCCGTCGTCTCGCTTGCGGTGACCCTCCCAAGTCTTCCATGACTGCAGCCCTCCCTCCCAGACGACCTGAGTGAATCCTCGCTCATCATTGAGCATGCTGTCTACCTCTCACTCTCCTTCCCTGTCATCATCGACGCGCTCAATCTTGTCAACTCCAACCTCAGTCGCATTGCGCTCACCGTCTCGCTTATCGCCAACATCAGGGAGTTGGGAGAGGATTGGTAAAGGGAGCCGATCGTCGGGACGACGTGCACAAGGTGCGTCCTCAACGGCGATGGAGAGTGGGCGAGACCGGAAGATGGTCTCTGTGCTGGTGAGGGAGAAGGGACATGCGCCGTCACCTACGACCATGGTCATGAAGATGTGTGTGTCTCTTTCATCGAGCTCTACCATGAGGATGGTAACGATGACTGAGCAAAATGGGAATGCTGGAGGATGGGTAGAAGACGATGGGGCATACGCCATTGCTGAACCAGGAAAGCTGAAAATTTGCCATACCAATGTAGCCCCATGGCCGAGCTCGACGAGAATTCCCTCCGTGATAACAACAACAATACCAATGCCAAGTCCCAAAAGGTAAGGGCCAACTTGCATGTTTTGGACCATAGTGAATTCCTTTACATAGTTTAGAGAGCCAAATGTGCATTTTGAGAGTTGGAAGACTAAACTAAATGCACCATGCAGGTTAAGGGACTGCGGGTGCATTTTACTCATTGCAGATCATTAGTAGGCACAAAACTGTGTCGTTCAGGAAAAGAATCAAGATAGCTCTAAGAACTGAACCGAGGAATTACCATGGATTCCCATCCCCATAATGATATCATTCCGGAGGTGCCAAACCACCAAAAAAGAAAAACAACTTACAATGCATGTGCATGTCCTCGTGAATCAACAAATTAAACAACCACTCCGAGCCAGACTTTACAAACATATCCTCGGCCGGTAGAAACCCAATCAAAATAGAGAGCACAGCGAAGAGCACGATATTTTGTGTAGTTAATGATAGCACATGGAACCCATCTTCATCTTCCAAACCACAAATATCACAAGTCGGCATAGATGATGTAGAGGACACAAGTGAAAACTGTCTTCTCTACCATTGAAGATGACCTTAATTAAACCATATCCATCAATCTAAGATTTCTCTTTAATCAAGTAACTACTAAGAGGTGTTAAAGCCTGAATAGTTATGTGTCTATATATACATGTACCACATAAGCTAAAACTAGTAACTCGCATGAAACAAGAAAAGAGAAGGCTAATATATACAATAATACTACATGTTAGAGGTGGAGCTTTAATCAAATCAATCAGCCAATCGTATCGCATGCATGCGATCAATGCTCGGCACCAAGGATCCTGACGCTCATGAGTTGAAGCTCGGTGCCAGCTCTCATGGCGCCGACGTCATTTGACCTAGCGACGACGTCATTCACGTTGAAGCATGTCAGCGTCAATGATTCTGACGCCGACAAATTTAACCTCAACGTCATAGGGAGCGGTGCCGATCCAAAAGGTCCCATCTAAGGCCCCGTTCGGTATCACTCCAACTCCGGGCTCTGCCGATGAAAGATCATCTAGGCCCTAATATGGTTTTGATGATTAATGACAACTTAAACTGGAATCTAATGTTTACAATGAGTGTAAGCAGAGTTTACAGGTTCCATGAAGAAGGATTATCCAGTGAAGGATGGTCACCAAAAAGGGTACAAGGTGGTTTCAAGGACAAAGAGATGGTTGTGCTAGGCAGCTGTGTCACAGCTGAGAAGAAGCCGGTGCTGTGCAGGGAGCTGCAAGCAAGGTGATGGTGGCTTGATGCGTCAAGGGCCGTGACTTCAGTTGGTGGCAGGTAAAGCCTAGATTTGCTAGTTTCTTTGAGTCCATAGGAATCACCCGTACTATCAAGAGGGATGAAACAGTAGCAGTTGTCTAAGGGAACCTTGCTCATTGCTCAGAGTGTTGGTCAAGGGGATTGATCTTTTGAGGTCAATTGCCCTGTGTCAATAGCTTTGTGCAAAGTATGAAGCTGTTTTGTGTTAGTGCTCTGCATTACTAACAGTGAAAACCCTAGAGCTTTAGGCACCTGTGTGACACAGCTGTGTCACAGGTAGTCTTCCGCTCTATGACTCAGGTACATCTCTATACCAAGGGAGAGCTTGAAAATGCTAAGGTACCTGCACTGCGATAGGCGGTCTGATGTGTCAGAAGTCTGTAGGAGGTTCTCTCCTTATAGGTATTAGAGTTTGACGTACACTGAGGGCATGTCATGTGCCAGGACTGGGCTAAGTAGTGCGGCTATCAGCTAAGGGTTCACCTGTGTGTGCTGCCGGTGACACAGGTGTCGGTCTGCCTGAGCCGGGTACAGTTGGGCGTAGTGTGTAGCTGTGTCACCGGTGGCTGACACCGGTGGCTCACTTAATCCTACGTGGCAATAGGGTAACGGTCAGGTGCCTGAGGACCCTATATATAGGTTTCCAGGAGAGGATTTCGTCCTCAACCTTATTAAAACCAGTGAATTACATACGACCGTTGCAAAGCCTCCAACCACTCAACAAGAGCTAAAAGCCTAAGGGTCAGTCCGAGTGAGTTTGTGAGCTTTGAGCACGAGCAAAGGTTCCTCCAAGAGATTGCTGCTGCATCATCTGTTACTCTTGGAGTGTCTGCTCCTAGACGGGTGTAGGAGTTGCTGATATCACCCAAGCTTGTGTGGGCTGAATCAGTAAGTTTGTGAAGGAGCATCGAGGTCATCCTGCTGCAAGGCAAAAGGACCTCCACAAGCAAGGAAGAGGCCTGAACGTCAGGTACTCGGAGGACAAGCACGATTCAGTGCTGACTATCTCTTTGGAGTAGTCTCTCCAACGGAGACGTACCTCTCTGAAAAGAGTAGGAAACTTCGGGATAAATCCACTTGTCTTTCTCTGAGTGCTTAGTCTATTTCCTCTAGCAGTTATATTCATTACATGCTTATATGATCTGATACCTTCTTGTTCACCTTATTCAGATCTGCTTTATACCTGCTTTATCAGCTTTCTGCCTGCTTGTTCTAGCTGTGTCTCAGGTGTTATAGTTGTATCATCTTTTATACCTGTCTTAGTCACCTGTGTCGGAGCCACATTACTAGCTTACCTGTGCTAGGTTATTAGATCACCTGTGTGACCCACCTGTGTGACAGCCACGTGCTATTTTACTTGTGATATTTCACCTGTGTTAGGAACCTGTCACACAGCCAACTAAATCTGATGATCTGCTAAGTCAATAACTGGTTAAAAAGATTAAATCTAAGTAATTTTAATTAGCCTCCTATTCACCCCCCTCTAGTCGGCACCCTTGGTCCTTTCAATTGGTATCAGAGCGGGTTGCTCTTTAAATTGGCTTAACAGCCAGAGTAAAGGATGTCGGGCTATGAGGGTAAAATACCTGTCTTTACTGAATCTAATTATGCTTTCTGGAAAAGGAAGATGCAGATGCATCTTACCGCTATTGATCCAGATGTGTGGGATGTTGTTCATACAGGTTATGACTTGGAGAATGCTACAACTTTCACAATCAACGACAAGAAGAATATCCAGAATAATGCCAGAGCTGCCACTGCCATCTTCATGGGCTTGCAAGAACATGACTTTAACAGAGTCAGCACAATGGAGTCTGCTAAGGAGATTTGGGATACCTTACAGCAGATATATGAGGGGAGTGATACCCTGAAAAAGTCCAAGAAAGGACTGCTGGAATCAACTCTGGAGCGATTCGAGCATGAGCCTGGTGAAGATATAAATTCTCTATACTCAAGTTGACTCTCATCACCAACCAGCTGAAGGCTTTGGGCTCCAACAGAGTTGAGGATGAAGATGTGATCAAGAAGTTCTTATCTGTGCTTTCCAAGCAATATAGAACTCTTGTTCTCATGCTAAAAGAGAAAGATGGATTTGAGAGAATAAAGCCAACTGAGGTGTTAGGAAGGATCCTAACACATGAAATGGAAATCAAGCAAGAAGGAAAGCACACCTCCTCAGCCACTGCCAAGAAGAACATTGCACTGAAGACCACTGCTTCTGCTTCTCATCCTGAGAGTGATAGCAGTGAAGAGCTGAATGATGAGATGACCAGTGGAGAGGAAAGTGAGCTAATCCTTCTCACAAGGAATTTCAGGAAATTTTATAGAAAGAAGAAGCAGTTTGGGTCTACTGAGAGGTTCAGAGGAAAGAAACCATCCAGAGACAACAAATGCTTTGAGTGTGGCAAGGAAGGCCACTTTGCAGCTGATTGTCCAGTAAAGAAGAAGGACAACAGCCATTTCAAGAAGAAGAAGGACTTCAATGGCACGAAGAAAACCTTCAACAACAAGCACCCAGCTCATCTCAAGAACAAGGCCACTGCCAGAGCCTATGTGGGACAAGCTTGGGTATCAGATGACTCTGGCTCAGAGGAAGAGTCAGAGGACGAAGAACAGGTAGCTGGGATTGCTATCAACCTGCCTGATGGACCCAGCTGTGACACAGCCAGGTCACACAGCTCCATGCTGAACTTCAAGGCTGATCAAGCTCCATCCACTCCTGCTCCCTTATTGTCACACCCCGATTTTTCCAAAACCCGAAAATTAGGGCCAACAAAAACTTTTTCGTTAATAATAGCAGCCGAAAGAACGCCCAATTAAAGCTTTAGTTCAAATCTCGGTACAGCTAAATACCAAGTACGAAAACCCTAGTCTTTACCTCTATCGACCACCGTTTAGTCAAAACCCTATTTCCCCGAAGCTTCGTCCGACAACGCGGACAGCTCCGTTCAACACCCGCATAGTATACGCTGATGTGTCAGCGGTACCTCGTCACCCACACACCCTAAGCCGAGATAAACGTCCTATCTCGAGCCCCGTGTCTCTGCCTCATCTTGTCGCGCTCCGAAACCCTAAATCCGAGCTCCCGGATTATTTTCTTCCTATCTAAATCCAATTTCCCCAGAAAACCCTAACCTCTACCCCGATTCAACCCTAGCTTCTTCGCGGCATTCTGTTGAACCTCGGAGACCGTACGGAGCATATACTCATTTTCCTTCACTGGCATCTGTGTGCGTGCAAACATGCACCCTATACCCTGAAGCTCATAGCAATAATACCTTTCCATTATGAAGCAGTCTTTAAGTCTCCAGCTCTAGTGTCTCACAGTCCTTCTAGGTCAGTGCAAGATATAAAGAGATATATATATATATATATACATTTTTCGAGAGACGTGTTTCCATCTATGCCGGCCACACAGACCCTCTTGCAATAGCACGGGACCATTTTGGCTTAATATTGGGATCCATTCTATTGGCTTTACTAAGTTGCTAACGAAACAAAATCTTCTCTTGTAGTAGCTAGAACCAACCAATGTGTCCGTGCGTAACCCCTGGACATATATGCACCTAGCTTGCTGCCTGTGTAGATGCGAATGTGTAGAGGAAAGCCCTAGTTCTCCGTAAGCCTGGCATGAATCAAATTCTTGTGGAATGAGTCCATTGTTACTATCTCTGTTATGCCTAGCACCGTGTTATTTTCTCTACCTGCACTGCTTCACCGTGCCACCTCACCCATCTTATTTACCGAGTTCGGTGCCTACCTTTCCCTGTTATTCTACAACAAAAATCACCACTGCACGTCTCTGCTAGTGGTCATCCGCGAAATTTCCGCTGTTCCCAGTTGAGCTGCCCCTTCCTATTAATTCTCAGGTGTGCAATCCCGAGCTGTCACCTTTTCTCTCTCCTTCTTTTCTGTCTGCAGTAGAATCAGCTAGCAGCCACAGCAAAACCCAGGCCACGTCCCCGCGCAGCTCAGCACTCCTCAACCTGAGCTTCCGAGCTGTCCCTCCTACTCACAGTCTCCCATTTCTTTTCTCTCTAGTCTGCGTCAAATTCACCCGCTTCCCTGCTATTGGACCAACTCAGCTCAAGGTCCAACTTTCCCTATAGCCACAGCACTGGCCATCGCCTCCCGAACACTGCTCTTTTGAACACGCAGCACTGCCAGCTCAGAATCGGTGCCTAATTTCCCATGCAGCTAGCATCAGTCACCTCACCTGTCTTCTCCTCCAGCTGCCCATGTTCTCCTCTGCTTCTCTCGCAAGCTCACTCTGGCCATCACCTCCCCTGGTAAATTTCTTCCCCGGCCGATGCAGCTTCATCCTTCCCCTAGATATTTTCCCCTGGTTTCCTCCCCTTCTTCAGCAGCAGTCGGCGCCTAACAATCCCCAGCTAGCACCAGCTGAACTCATCACCCAAGCTACTTCCAGTACTCCCAAGCAACCCGAGCTGAATCCTCCCCGAGCTCCAAGCTCCGGTACTCCCTCCCCCAACTTCCCCACGCCGGCCACGAGCTCCACCTCGGCCCCATGGACGCCGCTGCTCCAATCGGCTGAGCTCCGCCGCCGCAAAGCTCCGGATCCGCCGCCCTCGGGATCTGCCGCACCACCTCCCTCCAGGCCGCCGGTCCCAACCACGGTAGCTCCCAGACTCCTCGCCGCCGCTCGGCACCAAAGAACCGCCAGCACGCGCTTTCTCTGCCCAAGGTCGGCCGCCACCGTTACTCCACCAACGCCGGGCCCGCCGAGCTCCATCTCCGGCAAGAGCTCCACCGCGCCGCCCAGTGCCACCTCGGCATTTGCCGCCGACCCCACGCCGCTCGCCCCCGCAGCTGTTCCAAGTGCCCGCGCCCCTCTCCGCGTCACCTCCCGAGCTGCTGAGCTCGCCCACCGCCGCCGGCGAGGTGAGCCGCCGCCTGAGATCCTTCCCTCCCCGCCGTGCCGCGCCACCCCCCCTCTTCCTCGTTGTCACCGTCAGACTCACCCTCGCAGAGCCGCCCCAAGCTCCACGACCTTCCCGTTCCCGCATCTCGGCCACCAGCAAGCCGACACCGGTAGCTTCTCCCCGCCACCTTGGCCCAAGTGCCGCTCGCCCCTTTGTTGCCGCCCAGATCTACCACCGGTAATGCTCACTGAGCCACCGCCGGCGCCCATCCTTTCTCCTCCTTTTCTCCCTTCTTTTTTCCCCAACGCGAGTGAGCGGCAGTGGCCAAAGCAACAACCAGCAAGCTATAAGAGCGTTAACTGGGAAGTTAAGTAGCTAGTGCATTAGTTCGCTAATCAGTTAGTTAGTTGCTGAGCTAACCAGTTAGTTAGTTAGTTGTTTAGTTAATCAGTCAGTCTATTCGCTTGATTAACCACCAACTTCCAACATAGTTATGCGATACTTTTAGCTAGTGTAATTAGTTCACTGATTAGCTAGTCAATCGCTGTTAAAATAATAGCTAACGACGTTTCGACCCATTTAGTAGCCAGTTAACTAATTAGGGTTAGTTGGTTAATTAGCTAAGGCAGTTAGATAGTTAATTAGTTAGTAATCAGTTAATTAGTTGATTAGTTGGTTAATTAGTTAGCTAGTTAATTAGTTCATTAGTTAGCTATTTAGCTAGTTTAGCAATTAGCTGGCTGTAGCGATGAGCCTAGCGTAGCTTTTGGGCTAATCTGTCGATTAGTTCCTGTCATGCCACCCGACCTCGCTAGGAATAGATAAGCTATTGTTTAAGTATAGTAGCTATGTTCTTTTCGATCAGCCTTTAACCTATTATACTCATGAATATACTGTCCCAATAGCGAAGATGCTACTCAGTTGGTTAATCAATGCCCTAACACCCGGTTAGACATTACCGCTATACATACACACAAGTCCAATTAGTGCCACTCGAACCAGTTGTTAGCTTAATCGACCAGTTTCCAACCTTGACGACAAGAACTTCGCCAGAAACCCTAACGACGGATGTATGCCAAAAAGCTTCCGAGAACCTGAAACCCCAGTGCGACAGGAACTTGTGGTAGGTATGTTTATCCGGATAACCTAAAGCCCGATTCTTTTATTCTGAAGCCCTGTCGCCACGGCAACTACTTCTTTCATCACGACAAGCTACTGTCGCAGCTCCTTGCTCCTACCGTGGCAGCGCCGCGACAGCCCCTCTTCCGCCGCGGCAACTGCCGTTGTCACCTTCCTCTGCCACGGCAAGCCTCTACCGTCGCCGCATTGTTCCTACCGTAGCAAAACCTTGTCCCCGCTACCTAACTCCTGCCATGTCAAGCCATCGTCGCCGCCACCTTACTCCTACCGCGACAACGAGCCATCTCCGCGCCCTTTATTTCTTGTAGCCCCCTTAGAATCAAATAGCTATCAGGAGCGTTATGATTTCATGTGCTGAAATTTCTGATTCAATGTTATTTGGTTCTTCCTTTGCCTCGTTGATTTATTCGCCGTTCTTTTCGACGTGTAGATACAACGTTAAGAATTATCGCGTGAAGGAATTCGGACAGCTGACGAATCGGATTCAAGACCAAGACCAGGACAATATTGCCAGGCAAGCGTTCCCACTTTGATCATGTCGAAATCCCATATGTGCAAAGTTATGAATATTTTGTTTACGAACTCTGCATGCTATGTGTTTAATATCGGTATTTTATGTAGAGATAGTTATACCCATTAGTTGCAAGATACCTAGGTCCGAATATCCTTCCTTGTAACCCTAGGTATATTCAGCGGTCGACTCTCGACCGTCGAATAATTAAGGTTATAGGTGTTAACCATGCTTAGCCCTGCTATAGTCAAAAATCAAGTTTTATTCGTCCCGTTGGGACATGGGAAAAACAAACCCTCAGATAGCATAAGCTGTCCGAGGTGACTTTCACAAATAAAGGATTATCAAAAATCAAAAGAAAAGAGGAGATGATTTGGATTCGGGCGAGAGTATTAAGGGCAGCCAGGGGCTGTAGAGGAATTGATGATGGCACGGTCGTCCGGGAACGATCGTGGGTTGAGGAAATGGAGTCTCGCTCGAATCAGTTAAGGACCGAGCCTAAGTGCCGCTAAACCGGTTCCATTACCGTACGTCCACATGTCCTTTATGGGAAGGACTTGGCTTAGTACCCCGGCAAGTATTAGGGTTTGGACCCGTGGGAAGTAGGGAGTTAGTGCTAGGTGTTTTAAGTCCTAGAGGATCCACCTACGCTAGGCGGGAGGTGCTGATACGACACAAAGGTGGAGAGCCCCAATTTGATGTCCAAGACATGCAAACTTGGGTATTCACCTAGCGGGTCCAACTCTAGTATGGAAGCGGGCGAAGGTCTCGTTGTAGTAACCTTGGTAGTATACCTGGGCCCGGTATGCCCCGGGGTGACCTACATCTTGTGGGTAAAGCCGTACAACCTCTGCAGAGTGTTAAAAACTATTCGAATAGCCGCGTCCTCGGTTATGGACATGAACTGGCAAGGCCACACACTGGTTAGACTAAGTGTTGTTTGCGAAAGCATGGGAAAAGGGATTAAGGACGTGGGCATGATGTGTCCACAGAGGGCAATTTACGCTACAGGCTGGTAGCAAGGAATTGCCGGAGGAGTAGGCTAGCCGTGTGATTCGGGATACACGGGCTGAGCCAGGGGCACTCGCTGAGCTATCCAGGATAGTGTCAGTCGAGTGTGGTACCGAGAAGCTAGACATGTTGCCCAGGGTAATATGGTCTGAGCTATCTCGAGGATTGTAAGGAGGTAGCCGGGTCTACCTCGGGAGGATTCTGTTCATTTTACTTTAAACAGTTTTACTAAATTGCTTTTGAATCTACTATTCAAGTATTTAAATTAAGAACTTACTTTTCCGCACAATGATCAACTTAGGTTAGAGCTATTCCTTGATTAAACCCCTGCATAAAATATTGTCGTATAATCTCTCCTGTGGGAATAGCTTGCGAGTACATTCAATGTACTCACCTGGCTTGTTGATTTGGCCAGACAAAGGAGACGTCAGATCCGAAGAAGAAATCACGATCGCAAACGCTAGGGTGAAATCCCCAGTCAGTTGCCTGTCGGGTATGGCTTACTGATGGGCCGCAACTCCGCTGGATTTTCCGCTGCAAGTTTATAGCCATTGGGCTACAGGTATCAGATTATCGACCTTAACGGTCTATTTAATTATTTACGCATGTATGACAATGATATACAGGTTAACTCGTGTGTATCGGCTACTGATCCAGGGACCGGTACAGTGATCACGAGGGAGTTCCCGGCTTAAAAACCGGGGGCGCCACACTTATGCCTCATGGCTAAGGACTCTAAGGTATTAACTGAAGATGATTTTCCTGATTATGCTGAACTAATGGATATCTTAGAGAGAACAGAGAAGGGTTACTGCAGGGAGAGGAAGGAGAACATATCCCTTAGGGATAAACTGAGGGAGCTAAGAGAGACCTGTGATGAAGTCACAGATGACAGGGAGAATCTCAGGTTGGATCATGAGAACCTGGAAATAGCTCATGAGAAGCTCAGATCAGCACATGAGCTTCTCCTCAAGGAGCATGAAGAGTTAAAGGCAAAGCATGCCACATGCATTGATATTTCTGATAATATTGCTGAAGCTATGCCTTTACCTGCTCCCACTGTCATAGAATTATGTTTAAACTGTGCCAGCAAAATAAATATCCTAACATCTACAGGTGGAGTAGTAGATAACTCTAAAGAGGTCTCAACCTCTAATGTTACTAACTCTGTGGATGCAGCTGAGCACAACAAGCTCAAGGAGGAGCTAGAAGAGCTTAAGAGGCTCATGAGAAAAGACCTGTGCAGTGCCAACATTGGCATGAAGAACTACCAGCTTATAAGAGCTGAAATGTTAAAGAAAAATGAAGGCCGAAGAGGTTTGGGTTACTCTGCCTCTACTGCTAAAGATAAATTGCCTGCTGTCACTAACACCTGTCTTGCAGCAAAATTTGTGAAACAGGCAGGAACTAATGACAACAAAAGTGTTGCTCATGTGCAGAGAAAGAGGAATGAAGCAATCATTCCCTCTAACCCAGGCTATGTTCTGTAGAAAAACATGAAAGGAAGAATAGTGGCCAAGTATGTAGGTCGCAAGCACTTGGCAAAATGGTTACCTGCCATCTGGGTGCCAAAGGCTACACTTGCCGGTGTCACCGGTGGTTTACACAGCTGTGTACCCACCAGTGTCACAGGTAGATCTGACAGGTCACTAACTCATGTGTCTAAGGTTGCAGGTGATTGCCAGCCAAAGAGGATCAAAGTCATATCATCTGTTGCTGATGCTGCTAACCTTAAACACAAATATGCTATCTATACTTCTGCTACTTCTGCTTATGATAAAACTGCCAAGAGAACCAAACATGTTTGGATCCCTAAGTCTCATCACTAATCTTGCAGGGAACTGTCTCCAGTGGGACTGATTGGGTTGTGGACAGTGAATATACACAACATATGACTGGAGGCAGGGAGGAGTTTGTAGAGATCACTAGTGAAAATCTTCCAAGCAAATATGTGATCTATGCAGACAACTCTAAAGAAAAGGTAAATGGCATTGGTAAAGTTGTCATATCTGATAATCACTCCTTATCAAATGTAATGCTTGTTGATCAGATAGGCTATAGTCTGATGTCTGTGTCACAGCTGTGTGACACAGGCATGAAAGTTACTTTCTATGATAAGGTTATAGCTTCCAAACTATCTGATGATTCTCAAGTGTTTGAAGGATGCAGGTCTGGTAAGCTATACACTGTGAATTTCAATGAACAGCCTGCAGCAGCTCCATGGTGTCTAATGGCAGAGACCAGTGCCGGATGACTGTGGCACAGGCGGCTAGGACATGCTGGGATGAAGCTTCTAAACAAGCTGAGCAAACATGACTATGTTATAGGCTTGGAGAAGGTAAAGTTTGAAAAAGACAAGCCCTGCAGTGCATGTCAAGCCAGCAAATAAGTTGGAGCTGCTCATCGACCGAAGAACATCATGACTACTTCCACTTCCTTCGAGCTCATTCATATTGACCTCTTTGGTCCAACAACCTATGAGAGCTTAGGAGGTAACAAATATGGCTTTGTCATTGTAGATGATTTCTCTAGGTATACTTGGGTGTTTTTTTGGAGAAGACACAGGTGTACAAGAAATTCAAGCATCTCATTGTCAAAGTACAAAATGAGTGGAAGGTAAACCTAGTGAAGGTCAGGAGTGACAATGGGAGTGAATTCAAGAATTCCAAGGTGGAAGCATTTCTGGACAAGCATGGAATCAAGCATGAATTCTCAGGTCCATATGCTCCACAACAAAATAGAATAGTGGAAAGAAAGAACAGAACCTTGATAGAGATGGCAAGGACCCTACTGGATGAGTACAAGACTCCACCAAGATTTTGGGCTGAAGCTGTCAATACTGCCTGTCACTCTATCAATAGGATATATTTACATCCACTACTCAAGAAGACTCCTTATGAATTGCTCACCAACAGGAAACCTAACATATCATACTTCAGAGTATTCGGTTGTAAGTGCTACATTCTTAGGAAAGGCAAATGACTAACTAAGTTTGAAGCTAAATCTGATGTTGGTATATTACTTGGTTATTCCACTAACTCCCATACCTATAGAGTCTTTAACACTTCCTCTAAGGTTGTTGAAGAATCTATAGATGTAGACTTTGATGAGTCTTATGGCTCTCAAGGAGAGCAAGTTGCTATTGATGTAGGAAATGAGGATATTCTAAAAAAGTCCACTGGTGAGATCAGGCCCACCATCAAGGAGGAGCCTGCCTCACCAAGTGATCAAGAACCCTCTTTTTCATCAATTCTTGAAGACACTGGATTTCAAGATATAGAGTTCGAGTGCAACTCAGCCAATGATCAGCTAGACTCAGAAGCCTCCATGCACCCAGCTGTGTCACAGGAAGAACTACCGGTGTCACAGGCAACTCCATCAGCTGTGACACAGGCAGTTAACCCAGATCCCCCTGTGATCAGCCGCCTGTAGAAGGATCACCCTGTGGACAACATCATCGGTGCCATTAATAGGGGAGTGACCACTCGATCTCGAATTGCTAATTTTTGTGAGCATTACTCCTTTGTCTCAAATGTTGAACCCAGGACCATAGGTGAAGCTCTAAAGGATGCTGACTGGATCAATGCCATGCATGAAGAGCTCAATCAGTTTGAAAGAATGAAGTATGGTCACTAGTGGAAAGACCTGAAGATCATAATGTGATTGGAACCAAATGGGTTTTCAGGAACAAGCAAGACACTAATGGACTGGTGGTAAGAAACAAAGCCAGACTTGTGATTCAAGGGTTCATACAAGTAGAAGGTCTGGACTTTGGGGAAATATTTGCTCCAGTAACAAGACTTGAAGCCATCAGAATCCTGTTAGCATATGCTGCTCATCACAATATCAAACTTTACCAAATGGACGTCAAGTCAGCATTTCTGAATGGTAAACTTTCTGAACTTGTATATGTTGAGCAGCCACCTGGTTTTGAAAATGACAAGAAACCATACCATGTATATAAACTACACAAAGCACTCTATGGTTTTAAAACAAGCACCAAGAGCATGGTATGATGCATTGAAAGAATTTCTAATCAGCAATGGATTTAAAATGGGCTTAGTTGATACAACTCTATTCACTAAAAGAAATGGAAAAGAATTATTTGTGTGCCAAATTTATGTCGATGACATAATATTTGGCAGTACTAACCATTCTATGAGTGAAGAGTTTAGCAAGCTGATGACCAAGAGATTTGAGATGTCTTTGGATGGAGAATTTAAGTACTTCGTAGGACTTTAGATCCATCAACTAAAGGAAGGGACTTTCATCTCACAAGAAAAGTTCACCAAAGACATCATCACTAAGTTTGGCATGAATGATGCAAAAGGTATACACACTCCCATGCAAACTAATGGCCATCTAGATCTAAACACTGAAGGTAAGTCTGCTGATCAGAAGGAATTTAGATCCATGATAGGCTCTTTGCTTTACCTGTGTGCATCTAGGCCTGATATTATGCTTAGTGTTTGCATGTGTGCTAGATTCTAAGCTAACCCTAAGGACTGTCACAGAGTGGCAGTCCGCAGGATTCTGAAATATTTAATTCACACTTCAGGGTTTGGCTTGTGGTACCCTAAAGGTGCAAACTTTGAGCTAGTTGGCTATTCTGATAGTGACTATGCAGGGTGTAAGGTTGACCAAAAAGCACCTCAGGTACCTGTCAATTTCTAGGGTACTCATTAGTGTCCTGGTCATCCAAGAAACAAAACTTAGTAGCCCTTTCCACTGCAGAAGCTGAGTATATTGCTGCTGGTATTTGTTGTGCTCAATTATTATGGATGAGGCAGACCTTGAAAGATTTCAGCATATCTTTTAATCAAGTACCCCTCTTCTGTGATAATGAAAGTGCAATCAAGTTAGCCAACAACCCAGTACACCACCAAAGATCCAAACACATAGAAGTGAGGCACCACTTCCTTAGAGACCATGTAGAAAAAGGAGATATACAGCTGTGCCATGTAAGGACTGAAAAACAATTAGCTGATATTTTCACCAAGCCCTTAGATGAGACTAGGTTCTGTGCCCTGAGGAGTGAATTGAATATCATTGATGTCTCTAACCTGCAGTAAAAGGTTTTGGCTTGGTGTCCAGCTGTTGTGATTTCATCTTAATCATTTGCATCATTATACCTGTGTCACCCACCTGTCTCACAGGTGTGTGCATTGCATCATACTGAAATCATATCTTGTGGTCTGTAAAGTACACTCTTATGCGTACAAGTTTTTGTCTAGATCAACTCATGTCAGCTTTAGCTTTGCTTGATTGCTTTTCTGGCAAACTGACACTGAGAAGATCATTTAAGGACCCTCTGATAGTGCTAATGCTTTCTCTCTTATCTAAATCAATCTATCATGGTGTTCACTAGATGAAATACTTGTCGCCTGAGTCTCCCAGCTGTGCCTCAGGTGAATGCTTTCAAATTCTATAGGCCAGGATATTCATCTCTTCCACCTATGTCACAGGTCCTTATGTCAGCTGTGACACAGCCACTTTATAACCCTTCGGCCTATATAAAGAGTTGCTGCGTTCCCATAGAACCGCTTCCAACTCAAAACCTTCGAACTTCCGCCGTGCGCCAAATTTACGAGTTCTCATCGTTCTCGCCAATTTCGCTCTTGAAATCTTTTCAACAAGTTGGAGGAAGCATTCCGTGGATCTCTAACGCTGATTCTTCCGCAGAAAAGCGCAATCTCAATCAAAGTAAGCCTCTGCAAAACCCTACTTTGCGCTCAATTCATGTTCTTGGTCTTGATAGTCCAATCCAGTAGCGCATTGTTCTCTATTAGGGTTGGTCTTACTCTTGTGCTGTCATTAGAACTCATCTAGTTTGAGAACAACCAGTAAATCCTTGTCAAACCCAAAATTCCATGAATTTGCTATCCGCCCCCGCACATAGCTGTGTCACCGCTAGAGTCTCACCTGTCACACAGGTGTGCCTATTCAACAGGCTAAGACCTCGGTAAAGCCTTAAGTCTTCACCTGTGTCCTCCAATCCTGACATAGGTGTCTAACACAGCTGCTTCTATGCATCAAATGAACACATCTTACCTACTTCTATCTTATCTATCTCGTTTCTACAGATGTCTTCAGATTCTGAAAGAGCTGATAGTGGTATGAAGTGGTCTGATCCAGAGGAATCTTCTAAAGAAATAGTCATTTCAGATTCTGATCAGGAAAGAGAGAGGCTGAGATAGAAAAAGGAGGCTGCAGAGAAAAGAAAGGCAAGCCAAAGGGCTTACAGGCAGAGAGTAGCTGCTGGGAAGAAAGCAGCTGCTTCTAAGACTGGACCTCAGCGTGCTCCATCCAAAAGGACAAGATCCTCAGCTACTGTTGAGCATACATCTCTGGGAAAAGAGGCTACTAAGAAAGGAAAGAAGATAGCAAAGAAAACCTCAAAGATGTAGTGTTGCCAAGAGGCACACTCACAATCAGGGAACCAATCCCAGAGCCTAAAGTGTCTCAAGAAGATCTTGAGCATGATCAGATGATTCTCAATGATTTGGATGAGTTGGCAGCTCAGATGAATGAAGCAACAGATGAAGAGGCCAAGAAGAAGCTGACCACTATCTACACTGCCAAAAGCTTAGAGCTTTCAGAGGCTGCAATGCCTGTTTCAATGGGTATTCCTGTTCCTACAGAACAAGATAAAGCAATCTTAAGGGACATTGCAGACCTGTACAAGCAGCTACAGTCAACATCTTCTCATTCTGCTGCAGTAGAGATCAGAAAGAAAATCATTGAAAACAGGACAATCTCTCAACAAAATGCTTGTTAGAAGGATCTAAGGATCAGAGGAGCCTATCTCACACTGATGCCAGAGATAGTCACCTAATTCATCAGATAGAAGAGCTGCAGAAGAAAGCAAATTCTCTGCCCAGAGGTCTTGATAAACAATATCTATTGGCTGAAATCAGACTCAAGAGAGGTCAATTATCTCCAGATTTTAGAAAGCCTATTTCTTCAGGTCCAGCAGAAAGTATTCTGAAACCAGGACTCAGTAGGACTGATGTTGAAAGAATTCTTGCTCAGGAGATAATCCAGCTGAGTGCTAAGATTAGAATGATGCCACTAGGTGCTGAGAAACAAGCCTTGCGTGCTGAGCTCAAGACCAAACAGGGGATGCTCTCTGGTGCCATTCCTATCCCTCGAGCTACTGTTCCTCTAGCAATAATGTCAGCTCCATCTGCTCCAAAGAGAAAAAGGTCTGATACAGTGGAAATCACTGCGGAGCTTCCTGCAGAGAAGCAGTCTGAACAAGAACCAGATGTGGAAATAATCTCAGAAACAATCCAGAGTGACAAGCCTGCTCTCAAGGTTCAATTTGCTCAGCAACAGGCTGCCATCAAAGAGATTAAGAAGGAGATGTCACTACCTATGTCACAAGTGGCCAGCCCAGCCAAATCCTGCTTGCAGACATACCAGAGGAAGAAGAGCAGAAAATTTTCAAGTTCTACCAGTGTAGACACTCTCTCTTCGTTGGATGTTAACATATCAATGTCTCCTTCACGTTTTCTTGTGTCTGAGACTGAAGAGCAAGCAGCTACAAAGGCCCTAGTACCTGTTCATCAAAAGAAGGCTGGATCTGCATTGCCTTCCACAGAGCCTACTAAAGCATCAAGTCCTCAGCTGTGTCAACCAGCTGTCTCACAGGCACAAGAAGCTCCAGCTTCAGAATCTCACCGGTCTCCATCACCTGTGCCACCGCCAGCTGACCCAGCTCAGTCAGTTCAGGAACCTGTGTCATCACCTGTGGCACAGGCAAGTAAGACAGCTGAACAAGAGGAAAGCTCTGAGAGCTCATCTGATGATGGTAGAGGAGTGTCTGTAACTCCTCCAAGGCCAAGAGCAGCCAAAGCTGTCTCAGATGAAGATTATCAGGCGGAGAGCTCATCTCCAAGTGCCAAATCAGCTGAAGATGCAAAAGAAGAAGAGGAACATGAGGACAGCTCTCCTAGTCACTCAGTTGGATCAGAGGACTTAGAGACAAAGTACCATTTCATATTCTCCTATGCTCCAAGAACAGAGGCAAATCAAATGCAATTCATCTCAAAAGCTGCTGCTAAGAAGTTGCCCAAGAGTGATCCAAAGAAGTCAAAATGCAAAGTTGCCTCTATGAGACCAAGCTAATTCATAAGGATGAGGTCAACTAATCCATACTTCTCTGAAGATCAGGAGTTTATAGATCCAGTCTGCTCAGACTCCAGATTTCATAATGAACATCAAAGTGGTGTATATCATGAGATTCTTGTATCAAAAAGATTTGTAGATTGCAAGGCTATAGATTGGTCAGCTATGACAGATTCAAGGCTGAGGGCAGTTCCATCTCTGATTCAAGCCTCAGGTCTTGACTTCTTATACAATCTCCAGCAAGATTATGATCCTGAGATCATAACGGAGTTCTATGCCACAGTGTGGATAGAACAAGAAAAATCAGGATGTTATGCTCTGGAAGACAAGAGGTCAACTGTTTTCTATCACTGCTCCAGAGTTCAACAGTTTGATTCATGCCCCTCTTGAACCAGGAATGCCAAATCTGTTCAAGTTTGCACCAGTTCCAAATGAAGTGAGAAGAAAATTCTACCCAAGAAACTTCAGATTCCCTGCCAAAGCCCCTTCAGATCATGTTTATTTCAAAGGGATAACCATTATAGCTAAGCTGAGGTATGGATCATACATCATGTACATGATTCTTCAAAGAACAGGTCTTCTGGATTCCAACTTTGATTTCTCTGTGAAGACTACTAAAACTCAACTTAGACCTCAGGCAGATGATAATCCAGATGAGGTGGCAGTTCCTGCTCTTTTTGGAGAATCTCCTGAACCAGCTGTGCCAGCGCCCAGTTACACAGCTGATCATCCTGATGCTCAAAGGACCTCTCCTGTTCCTTGCCAAGTCCCCACCGGTGTCACAGCTGCTGCTCCTGTGTCAGACACAGCTGAGTTTCCGCCTGTGTTACAGGAAGCTGATGATGGCACCCCCTCGCCAGATGCTGTCAGCGCCTATCAGAACAAGGTCATGCCCGTTCAGTTTGCTGCTCTGCGTCGAGAGAATCGCCAGCTTCGAGAAGAGATTGCTCATCTGAAAGAAAATGTGGGTCAAGTTCAAGCTCAGCTATCTGATGTCTCCAACCAGCTTTCGGAAGTGCTTCAGCTGCTCAAGTCCAAGTCTTCTTGAAGCCTCTCTTTCCCTTGTTTCCTTTTTGGGTGTTTTAGTGTCAAAGGGGGAGAGATTGGTGTAAAGGGGGAAGTGGTGTAAGGGGGAGAGTTTTTCAATGGGAAGGGTAAATTATTTTTAAAATGATGTATCAAGACTTGGTTCTTCTCCTGTATCTTATGTCTTGATAACATTGTATCTCTTATGCATTCTTATGCTCTGTTCTTATGCTCTGATGCACATTTGCTCTGATATACATATGCCATTTTGCTCTGATATACATTTGTTTGATGTGCTTGCTCTGATTAATTATGTTAATATGCTCTGACATGAATCTTCATATTTTAATCTGAGCATCTATATCAGTATCTGCTTCAGTTAGATAATGCTCTGATCATTCATCCAACATATCTAAACTGATAAGAATGCAAGCCATCAGAAAATACTTCCCATGCTTAATACTTGTAAACTGTGCATCTCTTATCAAAAATGAATCCCTTATGCACAGATTCAGGGGGAGTATATTCTATCAACATACACATGTATCATTTTTCAATCCTATATTTTTGAATGTGTAAAGTTTGGGTTGCCACTAACCACCAAAAAGGGGGAGATTGAAAGATCATCTAGGCCCTAATATGGTTTTGATGGTTAATGGCAACTTAAACTAGAATCTAATGTTTACAATGAGTGTAAGCAGAGTTTACAGGTTCCATGAAGAAGGATTATCCAGTGAAGGATGGTCACCAAAAAGGGTACAAGGTGGTTTCAAGGACAAAGAGATGGCTGTGCTAGGCAGCTGTGTCACAGCTGAGAAGAAGCCGGTGCTGTGCAGGGAGCTGCAAGCAAGGTGATGGTGGCTTGATGCGTCAAGGGCCGTGACTTCAGTTGGTGGCAGGTAAAGCTTAGATTTGCTAGTTTCTTTGAGTCCATAGGAATCACCCGTACTATCAAGAGGGATGAAACAGTAGCAGTTGTCTAAGGGAACCTTGCTCATTGCTCAGAGTGTTGGTCAAGGGGATTGATCTTTTGAGGTCAATTGCCCTGTGTCAATAGCTTTGTGCAAAGTATGAAGCTGTTTTGTGTTAGTGCTCTGCAGTACTAACAGTGAAAACCCTAGAGCTTTAGGCACCTGTGTGACACAGCTGTGTCACAGGTGGTCTTCCGCTCTATGACTCAGGTACATCTCTGTACCAGGGGAGAGCTTGAAAATGCTAAGGTACCTGCACTGCGATAGGCGGTCTGATGTGTCAGAAGTCTGTAGGAGGTTCTCTCCTTATAGGTATTAGAGTTTGACGTACGCTGAGGGCATGTCATGTGCCAGGACCGGGCTAAGTAGTGCGGCTATCAGCTAAGGGTTCACCTGTGTGTGCTGCCGGTGACACAGGTGTCGGTCTGCCTGAGCCGGGTACAGTTGGGCATAGTGTGTAGCTGTATCACCGGTGGCTGACACTGGTGGCTCACTTAATCCTACGTGGCAACAGGGTAACGGTCAGGTGCCTGAGGACCCTATATATAGGGGACCAGGGGAGGACTTCGTCCTCAACCTTGCTCAAACTAGTGAATTACATACGACCGTTGCAAAGCCTCCAACCACTCAACAAGAGCTAAAAGCCTAAGGGTCAGTCCGAGTGAGTTTGTGAGCTTTGAGCACGAGCAAAGGTTCCTCCAAGAGATTGCTGCTGCATCATCTGTTACTCTTGGAGTGTCTGCTCCTAGACGGGTGTAGGAGTTGCTGATATCACCCAAACTTGTGTGGGCTGAATCAGTAAGTTTGTGAAGGAGCATCGAGGTCATCCTGCTGCAAGGCAAAAGGACCTCCACAAACAAGGAAAAGGCCTGAACGTCAGGTACTCGGAGGACAAGCACAATTCAGTGCTGACTATCTCTTTGGAGTAGTCTCTCCAACGGAGACGTACCTCTCTGAAAAGAGTAGAGAACTTCGGGATAAATCCACTTGTCTTTCTCTGAGTGCTTAGTCTATTTCCTCTAGCAGTTATACTCATTACATGCTTATATGATCTGATACCTTCTTGTTCACCTTATTCAGATCTGCTTTATACCTGCTTTATCAGCTTTCTGCCTGCTTGTTCTAGCTGTGTCTCAGGTGTTATAGTTGTATCATCTTTTATACCTGTCTTAGTCACCTGTGTCGGAGCCACATTACTAGCTTACCTGTGCTAGGTTATTAGATCACCTGTGTGACCCACCTGTGTGACAGCCATGTGCTATTTTACTTGTGATATTTCACCTGTGTTAGGAACCTGTCACACAGCCAACTAAATCTGATGATCTGCTAAGTCAATAACTGGTTAAAAAGATTAAATCTAAGTAATTTTAATTAGCCTCCTATTCACCCCTCTCTAGTCGGCACCCTTGGTCCTTTCAGCCGATTCCACGGGCGGAGCCGGGCCGAACGGTGCAACTCCGTGGAGCCCAGATCCGGGATCAGAGCTCGCCCCTAGTACAAAATCGCAGAGCTGGGTAAACCGGGATCCACAGATTCGATTATCTCAGAGTTGGAGAAAATTACGAACGTTTGCCACCGCCAAGTGACCGAAACGCGAAGAAAATACCCGTGTCTCGCTCGCCCCCCGCGCGCTCCCCCCACCACCCGCCCCTCGTCGCCGCTCCCCTCGGCCGCGCTCTCCTCGCCACCGCTCCCCCCTCGCCGCCGCTCGCCCGCCCCTCGCCGCCGCCCCCGTCCCCCACCCCCTTCCCCCGCGCGCTCCCCCCTTGCTGCCGCTCGCCCGCCCCAGTACCGGCTGCACCCCCCCCTCCCGCCGCTCGCCCGCTCCCGGAGGCCCAGATCTACCACCGCCGCACCCCCCGACCTTCGTCGCCGCTCCACCCCCGCCCCCCCTCTCGCCGCCGCTGCTCCCACCGGCGTTCGTGCCTCTCACCGCCGTGGCCCACTGCTCGCTGCACGTGGGAAGCCGGAGCGGGCTGCCGAACGCCTCGATGCGATCCCGTTTTTTCGAGCGGAGCGGGGAGCCGGGCGCATGGAGCTGGAATTGGGGGAGCGGGCCGGCGCGGGCGAGTACCGCACGGGGCCTAATTATAGTTTTAAAATAGAATCTATTTTCGGTGCACTAAAGTACGGGTACTGACAAGCCACTTGATGCACACCAACCACCTTTAATTGACGCAGACTACGAAGTGTATTTTGCATTTGTTAGATGCTCGAGAAGAATCTGAATTTTTGAACAGTACAGTTTTACCGAAGAATCAAGCCTAGGAAGTCGCCAGTTCTATGGTCGCTGTGACTTGTGAGAATTCTTTCTTTTTAACAAAGACCTGAGAGAACTCTTAGGTCTTAAGTATTCATCTCCAGTTTTGAGCTACCTGCTTAACGACCTGACTTTTCCTGCGTTCAAGGTTCAAAGGATGCACCCTAATTTTCATCTGATACTGACATGTTGATGCTTACCGGTCTATTATCATACGGACAACATTTAGACATCTTATAGAAACTTGTTTAATTTTTACTGGATTCAGAAACAATTTCCGCATTCCAAACGGGGGCTTAAGGTGTAACATACTGATAATAAGGCTATACCAAATTCCGCAATATGGATATTCCGGTTGATTTTTTATATAGGCATAGGACGAAATATATGTATATAAACAAGTGGAATTTAAGATACAAAATAAGTTTTGAGAGAAGAAATTCATACACTAATTCAAAAGTCTAGAAATTCTCGTATCAGTTAATAGGAAAAAAAAGATTTACGCCCCTAATTTTGGTGGAACTAAATCATAAAATGTGTAGATTAGTTTATAGAGAAAGAAAAGATCTGCAACGCTTATTTTTGTGGGGTTAGATTATAATTATTGGGATATAATTATTTCTATATGGGACGGCCCACGTATGTGACGCTTTTATGGCGATAAAGTCAAGTCAAAGGCATTAGGAAGTGTATAAGAGGATAGTCCATCATAAACCATGCATCACCTCTTCTTTTCTAGTCCACCATAGGCTCGTGGATCAGTTTTGCCCTTTTATTCATCTCTTTCCAATCCCTCAAATGCACCCTTAGTCTTTTATCAAGGGGCTCTTGTCTATATAAACCCTTTAAGGAGGATGTAACATTCATCTCATAAATGTGAAATCTCACTAGGGGAGGTTTAGAGCTCTAAGCCCTGAAAAATGAGCTCTAGGAGCAACCAAGATGAGTCTTTGATGGCCTAAATCACTAGTTGGGCCTCAGCCTAGAGTCCAAGTCCTCAATGAGGAGCTCTAGTAACGACATAAGGAAGTCCACAATGGTCCAAGCCGCGGGCTGAGTCTTGTACGACATGTCTCTCTTCACATAGGACTAAGTCGTGCTCGACGAGGTGACCGAACCTATTGAAAAAATAACGAAGTGTCTCATATTGTTGAACGTATGACAACCTTCTAATAAGACCATCGTACGCGGCCCATTACTATTGCATCCTAAACGTTGAGCTATCGACACCCCTTTTTCTATGTTGTCCATGATCTGTTCCTCAGCAAAATTTATAAAGAGCATAAATACAACGAAAATACAAATCTCAAAAATCGATCTGCTACAAATCATGCAGGAGGGGATCTACACATGTTGTGTCCATGATCTGCACATGCTCAATCTACTATAAGAGCAGTCCATGATCTATCTATGATAAATAGCCTATGAACATGCTAGAGTTTAGAGGAGAGGGAGGAGGAAGTTTACTGGCTGCAAGAGATGTAGGACGACGAGGCGACGATCGTTCACGGGCTGAGCGGGGCGGAGGAGGAGCACCGCCTCGGGGAGTGCCACCACCCGCAGGGGGACAAGCCACGCTGTCTTGCCTCAGATAGTGCTGCCACTGGTAAGGGGACACAACGCCACTAGCAGGGGAGTCCAGTGTTGATGAGCAGGCAAGAGGGGGAGGGGCATATCCGGGAGGAGTGTCACCGTCGGCAGGGAGCGTGCAGTCGCTGACAAGACAATGGAGTAGAGTGGAGGGGGACTGTTTTGGTGGAGTGTTTTGGGCAAGGGGTATGTTTGGTGGTGGCTAGGGTTAGTTTTAGGGGCATGAGTACGATGCTTTGCTTGGTAGGCTTAGTGATCCGGGCCGGGCCAGGCTTTTTTCAGGTTTAGCTAGGCTACAACAAGGAGAAGTTCAGACTTAGAGTTGCGTGAGAGAAAGGAGTGGAGTGGACCGGTGGAGACCAGATGAAACCGTGGAGATGGGACAAACGGAGAATGCAGATCTCCATGGTCGGACGGGCGTGGGCATTCACTGGCTAAGAGCATCAGCTTATGTATACCCTTCTCTATAGGCATATTTAGCAAAATGAGTAAAAAAAAGTTCCAACAGCTTCCGTATGCTGATCTCCATCCTATCCCGCTCTGGATCTCCTCTCTCTTGCTCTTCATCAGTGGCAAAGCAGCCGGCTCTGCATCCCTCCTCAACTGCCAGCGCGCGCATGGAGGCTTCCCCTCTCCTCACCGCACTCGTCCCCTCAGCTACTTCCCCTTCCTTCATCGCGCCGCCTCCCGACACTGTCTCTAGTGGCAAGTCCCCGTCCATCCAGGCCCACAGCGAGAAGACGCTCAAGATCCGGATCCAGATCCTTGCCCCCCGCAAGCGTACGATGCTGCGCCGGCTTAATGAGCAATGCGTGGTCGGTTGGGTCTCTGACGTCCTCCAGCAGCACCACCGCCTCCCCACGCCACGCCCTCTAAGAACTGCTCTTCCTCGGCGGATCTACTGTACGTCCTGCTCCTGCTCCGCCGCCCCCTCCTGTACCCGATCTACGACAGCCGGGAGAGACAGAGAGAGAGGTCTGGCCGGAAAGAGCTTGCAGGAGGGAGGAGAGGTGGTGCCGCAGCGGGGAGGGGGGCAGTGGAGGACGCAAGGATGCACATGGCATAGCGCCGGATGTGCATGGCACTGGCTGGTATTGGCGGGTTGGAGGGTCGGGGGAGGGAGTAGGGTTGGGGTTTTGTGTCGGTCCGTAACCGTGGAACATCTGATCCTGCTTCTCTTGAACAAGGATTAAAATTCAAATTTACGCTCATTGCAACCCCTCAAAACACGGAGCAGTTGTAATTGGATTTTCTTGCATTCGATGACAATTAAGCATCTGGTTGGCCATTTGAAGCTTGTGAAGATGAAAGCAAGTATTCGGTAAAATTAGTTGGCATTCCCTACTTTAGGACCTGTTTGTTTGGCAGGCTTTTAGCTTTTTGGACTTTGGTTTCGAAGCCAGAAAAGCACCTATTTATCTGCTTTTGGCTTTTGGCTTTGAAAAGCCTGAAACAACTTTAAAAGCCAAAAGCCAAAAGCAGGTAAATAGGTGCTTTTCTGGCTTCGAAGCCAAAGTCCAGAAGCCAAAAAAAGCCTAAACAAACAGGGCCTTAGACTGATTGAACTGTTGAGATCAGGTAAAATTTTATCTGACATGCCAGCACAGAGCTCTAGCAAAATTAGCATACTCATTTTATATCTGATTCGTAGAACAATTGAGGTCAAGTCTTTTGGTGTATTATCTGGAGGCAGTAACTGTGCATTAGCCATCTTATTGGCTGAACGGTAAATTGTTTTTGTCATATTATCTAGGACAATCACTGCCTCAGCTTGTTTAACATTGGAATCTAGTCTCAGCTTGTTTGACATTGGAATCATCCGTTCTATTATTTATCCTTCTCCTCCTCCCTGGATTATGTAGCTGAGGTTTTTGTTAAGTTCGTGTGATCTTGTTGTGTTCTGTTCAAGCTTGTTCTCTCTGTTGTTGGTCAAAATGGATACTGCAGAGTTGCTGCTGCATCTGTCTTTAGAAAAGGGGGGCAGTTAATTAGCGACTCACCGCCGCGCGGAGTGTGAACGGTCAGTTTTCGACCGGATTTAGTTTCCTTTTTTGGCATGTCTATCTACCGCGCTATATTTCTTTTTTGAGATGAGTAATCAATCATAATATGTACATATAGTATGCAGTCTCCACATGAACTATATTGCATATCCCAACTCTTATATTCTATTTTTTCTTTAGTATGCGGATAAATCATGGTTTACTTTTGCATTTTATTTTATCTAGAACGTGACTAATAAAGATTGGGTCTCATTAATTTGTCTAGTATATAAATTAATCACATTTACATATAAATGAGTGCATTCAGTAAAAATTTAGTGAGATTCGCGAAATTATTTCTAATCTACGTCAATTCTAACGTATGGTCAGGGGACACACTCACGTGGTTGCGTATGTGTAATGTGTGTGTATGGTGATGTGAGGCGCATTTGCATCTCGTTTGTAATCGAAAAAAAGAATGAAAAAATATTGGATTTTGAATTTATGTAGATGTAATGTGAAAGTGATGTAAATGATATTTTTTTAAAAATTAGTTCCAGAATATACTTTTCACTCGAAAACATTGAGCTTTTAACTAGGAAGCAAGAAATTTTCAATCGTAAGTAAATTTTAAAATTTTAGCTACGAACTCAAAGCTTTCCAAAAAAAAATCCAAGCTTTCAACTAGGAACCATAAGCTTCATACTCAAAAACGTTAAACTTTCTGCTCAGAAACATCGAGCTCTCAAGTAGGAACTGGAGCTTTTCACTTGAGAATGCGTAGCTTTCCACTAGAGACTGCGAGATTTCCACTAAAAAATGTCCAGCTTCATACTTGGAACAATGAACTTTCTACTCTCAAATGTACAGCCTTTAACTTAGAAACGTGTGGTTTTTATTCGGACACATTGAGCTTTCACCTCTAAACATTTCATCTGTCAACTCAAAAACCTTCAGCTTGTGCAATATGCTGCTCACCCCACTCGGTCACAAAATAAAATAGAAGTTTTTCTCTTTTTACTATGAAATAATTAAAGAAAGCAAAATTAGAACCCGATATATATGCAAAACTCTTAGTATATATTATTCATTTGGCTAAGCATAAGAAAATTGAAACTTGTTGCTTTGTCTACCTAGAGCGTCAATATTTGCTAGCTGCTTCACCCTACTCATTGCTGACCTCTTGTCTTGGAAGTTTTCTCTAAACGAACAACGAAATGAGCTAAACAAGCTTTACAGCAATAAGGATCACGTGCTACATAAGACAGACGAGGACAAGACCGTTGTGCACGGTCGGAATTGACCGTTGTGACGGGTAGCCGTAAATCATGATTTTCGTTAGAAAAGATGTCTTTTTTACACGGACAAAACAGTTTTTAGTGGTTGATGTTCTTCTGGTGGTATTATTAAGCTTAGATCATAGTAGTGGTGGTAGGAAAAAGTACTTTTTTCCTTCCAATTTTGCCAGCCTGATTAAGCAGAAGTAGGAAGAAAGTTAGCATATGTTACTGGTTGCTGCTGGTCATGCCGATAAAGTTCAGGGATCTCGGTGCGTGTGTAATTATCTAAAACCGAAACAGCTGACGAGCTAAAAACCCAAACATGTTAATCTTTTCAGTGTGTACAAGTATGATTTTCATGCATAGTTACTCATGAAATGATGACAATTCTTTTGTTTAATGAATACTGATATATATTAGTTATTCGGTATAGGGAAAAGTACACTGCTTGTGCATTTCTATTGCTGGTAGTGTTCCAATATTCATAGTATGTTTGCAGGCAGTAGATTGCCTTCTTGCTTTATTACTTGTATTGACTCAAATTTAAGAAAATTGGTGGTTACGTAACAGGGATGGCTAATGATACGAAGAAATTTCGTGAAGAATGGGTCTGGATGATTAAATAAATACAGGGGCAGCAAGTACTTTTAAGAATTTAGCGAACAATAGTTTATCTCCATTGTCTTGCTCATGCGCAAATGACATGAACCAAATGATACTTCAAATCAAACAACTAGCTAGTACCATTGATCATGTCGCCATACAGTCGACTGCATTGCTTGATGATTGTGTTCCTATAGAGGATGACATAGCTCACGGTGTCGACCCCAATGATCTTATCCCATGCGATTATAAGAGCGATCATAGTGGTGGACCCAATGTTTGGCAGCGATGTGAAGATGAGGGGATTGATTTCGATAGTGATGATTCCAACGAGAGTTTAAGTATAATATGGAAGTGAAAGTGTTTAAGTAGGTTAAAAATCTAAGTAGAACTATTTAATGATGTATTCTGTACCGCTATTCAATTACTTCATGTATTGATGTATTATGTATATTGGTGTTATAGTATTGTTGTAGTATTAATGATTTGTATGCACTTATCCCTCGTGGAGTTATTCTTGAGATATTAAGAACTGTTTTGTGATTTGAAGTATGCAAACAATATGAGATCCACTACTTATTAGAACATTGCTGAACTACACCCTTCTATGATGTTGCCACAGGTGCTCGACTAGATCAACTTGAAGTCGAGAGTGAGCATGCCTATTTCTAAGCCTATCTCTGATACAATAATGGGTTTGAATAAACTCAGAAAGTTTAGGAATATGCTCATGAGAAACAATCACATTTTCTCCCACTCCAACATAATTAAAATCATAAGGGCCTGCATCTCGCTCGTCTTCTATTATCATGTTATGCATGATGACACAAGCTGTCATAATCTCTCAAAATGTGCCTCGATCCTAAAAACGAGCTAATCCACGAACAATGACAAAACGAGTTTGAAGAACTTTAAAGGCTCAGTCCGATGTCCTTCCTAACTGATTCTTGAGCTTGCGCGAAAAGTTTCTTCTTGTTCCCTTGTGGACATGGTATTATCTTCACAAATGTCACCCATGTAGGATCTATGTCATCTGCAAGGTAGTATCCCACTGTGTAGCTATGACCATTGATGGTATAGTTGACTTCTGGAGCTTGGCCTTTAGGTAACTTTGCAAAGAAAGGGGATCGATAAAGAATATTAATATCATTATGAGATCCTGATAAACTAAAAAGGCATGCCAGATCTAGAGATCTTGTGAAGCAATGGCTTCTAGAATGATTGTCGGCTCATGAACGTGGTCGGTATACATGCCTTGCCATGCTGCAGGGCAATTGTTACACTTTCAATGCATGCAATCTATGCTCCCTAGCATTTTAGGAAAACCTCTTTCATCTCCAATTGCTTGTAATGTAGCAGTATCATTTTCATTCGGAGATCTCAAATACTCATCTCCAAATATTTCAATAATTATTTTCACAAACCTTTTTAGGCTTTCTATAGCAACGCTCTCTTCAATCTGAACATAATCATCAGTGGCATCCACCTACTCCATAAGCTAGCATTTGAAATGCTGCGGCTATCTTTTACAAAGAAGATAACCCAACAACTTTAGTGCTATCTCTTTTCTGCACAAAGTAGTCATCATGAGCTTCTATGACTTGAAATATGTGAAAAAATAGAGAACATGTCATTCTAAACCTGCACGGAAAAAACGGTGAGCCGTAGAAAGGAGGATGAACTAATAGGAGGGCAAAATATATGGATTAATTGCAAACCTGTGCTGAAAGAATATTAGGCCGTAGGTAGGAGAATATGAAAAGTAGTCTTCGTACAGTCTGAAATGCCCAGCCTCCCTATTGTGATGAACTACCTGATGTCCAGACACGGAAACGCCATGGCGTAGAGCATTCATAAGCTTGTAATGTTTGTGTAGTAGGTATGCTGTAGTATAAGTGAGTTTGTCGTCATCATCCAACGACGATGACAAATCGAAGACAGATTGCATGAGTGAGTTTGGAGGATTGACTCCGAAGTGGCAGAGGAGGAATAGCCAGGAAGATGATGAATAACTAGGAAGACCATATGGCTTTGCATATATAGACCAAAAAATAGAGCCGTTAGAGAATATAGTCATTAGAAAGATATAACCGTTGAGAGAATATAGCCGATTGCAATATGGCCGTTAAAACTATGACAGTTGAAATTATACCCGTCACAGATAGAGTCATTAAAAATATATTGTTACTTGTAACATGTAGTGACTCAATACTTAAGATACAAGATCAGTGAGGATCATTATGAATAAAAATGATTTCTTCATCATGCATACGTCTAGATCTTTTAAAATTGACTTAGTTCGAAACCTTAGATTCACCGCATGAAGACGACTTTAAAACAAATGGTAAAATCCACTACACCAACATATAACCCCAGGGATTTTTCCTCAGTTCTACAAACTGTAAGAAACTTCACCAAAATTTTCAAGTTAATTTCGAGATGAATTGCACAAATTAACAGATATCTCTCTAAACTTCTTCCTTCGACGAACGGAAATAAGTCAACAAGATGAACCTTCCATTCTCCAATTTTTGCAAAGTTCATATTTAAGATTTATTTATTGCCAAGCTCAAGTATGAATTTCCAAGAAGTATATGAACTAATTGTGATACAAACCCCATTTTGGACTATATCGTAGATGTATTGGAATAACAGTCAACTATAACATTTTAACCTGATAAAGTTCCGGGGAATCACATATTTCATAAAAAATTATAAAAAATTTTAAATATATGTTTGGGCTCAGTCTTGCTTAAACCTAAGTTATAGAATAGAAATGAAATAAGAGAGAAAATAGGAAAAGAAAACAATAAAAAGAAGTAAAAATCTCCCTCCTCACCGTGCTGGGCCGAAGCCCAGTTCCTCACCCGCAGCCCCCATCGGCTTGCTCTGCCGCGGGACCCACAAGCAGGACCCCCCCTCTCCACGTGGCCAGGCACGTCATCTCCTTCTTCCCAACCGTTCTTCCAAAGCCGAACGCCTCACACTCCTTGTTCCCACAGCGAGCTCACCGAGGTAGCTCCCCTCCCCATTCTCTCCTTACTTCTCTGGTTTCCATCCCGTGCAGCCCAGCCACCGCCCCAAGCGAGCGCCTCCACGGCGGCTCCGTTTCCCCCTGCGCACCGACGGATCCCGCAGCTTCCTTCCCCACCTAACCACCCCGCTGCCGCTCTCCGCACCTTCGGCGACCCCACAGCTGCGACGCTACTTCGCAGGTCATACCCAGCCCGCTGCAGCTTCGCACCACCTCGCGTCCTCAACGCCCCAGCTCACCGCGCGCCCTTGGAGCTCTGCCCCAGCCCGCCGTCGACCTCCGGCCGACTGCGACATCGCCGCCGCCGCTCTGCAAGTCGTCCCTGAGCTCAAGCTGCCTGCCTCCCGGAGCTCCCTGTTCTCCACGGCGTCGTGCAGGTACCGCTGAAGCGCCCCGCCGACCTCAGCCTCGCCACCAACGTCGCCTCCCTGAGCGCCTCGGTCGCCTTCCCCAACGCCGTCGGAGCTCCCTGCTGCCTCCACCGTCTTGCCGTGGTCGAGCTCCGAGCGATGCTGTGGTGAGCTGACCGTCTAGCTCAGCTCACTCCTCCCCCATATTTTTCCCCATCTCTGCTTTACCGCATCCGTGCTCTTTGTTCGCACGAAAATTAGATCCGTGGAACACCTAGGTAAGTCGAGTCGCCAACCGTATTTTCGTGTACGATAAACGATTGCTTTCCGAGCAAAGCAACAAAGGGTGGATACTATCGTACTTTCGTGTACGACGAACAATTGCTTTCCGAGCAAGTAATAAAGATCTTCTTGTTTTCGTGAAGAAGGAACGACTGTTTTTCAGTGCAAAACAGCAAAGATCTACTACTAAGAAAAATGTAAAAGGTAAAGGTAATAGATTGATTTGTATCGATTGTTGGATATATCAATCGGCCGTCACCCTTTACATATTATAGGGCGGCTGGTCTTCCCGTAGGAGATCGGGACTCCTAATCCTAACTGAATACAAATATGTAATTTTTTCTTATTTAAATGATCCTGATCCTAACGTACATAGAAACCGTAACCACCTTTGAACCAGGACTCCCTCTTGTATACGAGTGCCTTCCCGAACCCGTGATTAACTTTCCTTTGTGATTCTCCGCGATTTCTTGTTTCCCAAGTTGAAGTCTTCTGATATCTTCAAGTCGAAGATCCTGTCGTCGGAAGCAGACTTGGATGCGGCCGACTTGATGTATCAACCCATTAACTCAGTGGCGCCGCGACCTGTTTCCAGTACTCGAGGTCAAAAATAGTCTATGCGGGTCTCGAGGACCTCTGCGAGTACCTTAGTATTCGGGGACACGGGCTGCTCGGGTCCCAAGTCGATCCGGACGATATCCTGGTAGTCGGGGAAAACACTCGGGTTCCCGAGTTGATCCACTCAGTGCTCGGGGACGTGAGTACTCGGAAACACGGGTACTCGGACTGCGAGTACTCGGGGTCGCAGGTACTCGTGAACACCAGTACTCGGGGATGAGGGCGCGCTGGTGCTCGGTGACGATGGGTTAGTGCGACTACCGGTGGGCCAAAGTCTACGGGCCAGTAGATGATCTGCAGCCCATGAGGAGAAGTTCGTGCCCAAGCGACTTGGCATGAGGAGGAGTAACGCGCAAGGAAGTCGGAGGCAACCTTGCCTTATACGAAGGAGCGGAGTCCTGCTCGGATTGGAAGAGGACTCGTAATCGGGGAGGAGACCCCCTCGTCCCCACCTATATAAAGGGGACCAGGCCCCCTTGGAAAGATCAAGCCTTGAAGATTAGCCTCATCGCCAGAAGCCTAGGGTTTCCAACAAGCCATAGATTCATAGATCCGGCCTCGCCGAGTTCCCTACTCGCCGAGATCCACCATTGTACCCCGCCGAGTTCTTTACTCGCCGGGTTCTCCCTTGTACTCAGCCTGTGTATTTCATCCGTATCAATACCATCAAAGCAGGACGTAGGGCTGTTACCCACATTGGGGGCCTGAACCTGGGTAAATCATTGTCGTGGCGCCGAGTTGACCTGAGGCGACACCCCGTCATCTCTCATCTCAGTGCTGTTCGAGCACCCCCCCCCCATATTCCATACATCGACAGCTGGCGCCCACCGTGGGGCCCTCACGTCAGCTCGGTTCTTCATCGACAATACTACCCGACCAGATGGGGTACTCTGGCTTCAACGACGACGATTTCTACGACGCTTTCACCCGGACGTGCGACGATATCTTCGTCCCGCCCGAATACCCTACCGGCTCACGGACTCATCATCAACAACCTGGGCCGCGTCATCACGCTCTGCCCGCCGCGCTTCGGGTATCAGTCACGGCTAATGAGCGTTCGACGTTTAACCCGTTTGCTTCGGATCTTCGTGATCTTAGGCATGCCATAACTCGGCGTCGCCTCGACCGCCACCCCCGCAACCAGTCGCCGTGAATTTTGCCTGAAAACACCAGATCATCAAACGACTCCACACCAGTTTGCTCCACGTATTCATGGGCATCAGGACAGGAGGTATTCGCACGCTCCGAAGGAACGTAATCACCAAAGCAGGAGGCTTTGCCACTGTGCACGTCAACCAACTACTCCCGCGTTGCATCCAACTGATCTGCGCCGCTACCTGGATATCAAGAAGTCCAGACGCAACCCTCGCTGTGGGCATGGAAGCTTGCGGCTCCCATCTCCATGCAGCAGCCAGGGGTCCAATGAGCCAGATGAAGATCCCCTTGAAATATCAACCCCCCGGGGGTTTACCTTCGACTTCCCACACGTGTACGCCATTGAAGACGAAACTCCTCCGAGAGTCATCGACACTAATGCATCCTCTTCAAAAGCCCCGACTTCAGAAGCCGCGAAGAAAGCAGCTCGTTCCCGAGTTCTAGCAGCACAAGTCAAGCAGGCGCTCTCCGAGCACTTTAACGATGCAACTCGCCAGCTCTTCGAGGAGCACGAGCAGGCCCTGGCCGACGTCCAGTGTGAAGCGGAAGCCGCCTACCAAGATAATAGGGCGCTCAATAAACCCGGATCAGAACCAGCGTCATAAAGAACCTGCCCGTGAAGAACGTGAATACTCGCGATCGCCTCATCGCGACCGCGCTCGGAGGAGCTGGTCGGGACCTTCGGATCAAGACAACCCGAGGGGGGACCACCGACGCCGTCGACATCACGATCGTCATCTCCAACGCCCCCGAGAACGAGGAGATCGGCAACAACACTCTCCGAGCAGTCCTTCATCCGAAGACGACGACTTCGCCCCAGGCGTAATAACGGGGTGTCCCGCTTTATCATCTCGACTGCGCCGCATCCGCATCCCGAGACACGTACGTTCCGGCAAGAATCTCGAGTACGATGGTAAAAGCGATCCTAGAGAATTCCTCATCCGATTCACTCAAGATATACTAACATCTGGAGGCGACACAACGTGCATGGCGAATCTCTTGCCAATTTGCCTAGTCGATGACGCGGCGACTTGGATTCAAATCTCCCTGAAGGTTCCATCCGCAATGGGCACAATTCCAGGACATCTTCATAAAGAGTTTCTCTACAACCCGAGACGCGTATACTCTTAGATCCGAGTTCAAACGCATGCGCCAGGGTCGAGATGAAGGCCTCCGCGATTTCGTTACCAGGTTCAAGAGTAAAGTCAACATCGTGCCAGGCCTCTCCTTCACCGAAATCCTGGAGACTTTCCAAGCGGCCGTACGTGATGAACGGTGCCTAGATCACGTGTATACCGCTCAACCCCGTAACACGGCGGAGCTCATGGAAATCCTCCGAGTTCGGGCGAATTATGAAGACCAACGATTACATAACATCGAGCTGGACCGGGGACTTCATCGATCCA
>JAGXJF010001836.1:0-78321 GCA_019208055.1 Stipa capillata | reverse complement strand
ACGACAGTCATGCATCTGAGGTGGCCAAACCTCATCTACACTCACTACTACAAAACAGGGTTTCCTGGACCCCTGATCTCAGCTGGTGCTAACAAAACCGACAGTAAGAACTCAAGTCTCAGTCGGTTAGTGCAAAAAAACCGACTGTACTCAATGAACCGGCTGAGATAATATGTAATCTCAGCCGGTTCATCTATGAAAATCGGCTGTAAGAAACTAACCGGCTCAAATAATGTGACGTCTCAGTCGGTTTTAAAAATGAACCGACTATAATAGTATCCAAGACGGTTCATATAACAAAACCGACTGAGATAGTGTTAATATCTCAGCCGGTTTTAATAAACAACCGACTGAAATAATTTGCGTCTGATTCGCGCCGCTGCCTATTCCCTTTTACCCTAGCTAGCAATTCCCTTGTCTCCGCCCCCCTCACCTCCTCAGCTGTCTCTCTCTCCCCTATCCTCTCCTCCCAATCCCCAAATCCTCAAATCCTCCTGAGCTCCTCACCCTAGCGCCACTCTATTCCCAAATCCCACCTCCCCCGCCTCCTCTGCCATTGCAACCATGCTCCGAGCCGCCCTCAACTACAGCGACGGTCGCTGCCACCTCCCCACCCTCGTCCTCCACCATCGCCTCCTCTACGGCTCCTCCATCGCCGCACTCTTCTCCCAGCCCTCCCTGCCTGCAGATCCCGCCCCCGCTATCCAGTCCGCCGGCATCGACTCCGTCCTCCCCGTCTTCGCCGTCCTCGCCAACTGTGCCACCAGCCTCGACGCCACCCGCTCCTGGATCTGCGCGTGGATGCAAGGCACAGGCCTCGTCTCAGTGTATCACACGCCAGAGGACCTCAAGGATGCCGTCGCCGAGGCCGAGGACCTCCTGGACGAGCTCCTCCTCTGCCGTCACCACCCTGCACTCCTCCTCCTATGGTAACCCTCTCCCTCCTCTCCTCACCGCGATCCCTCTCTCTCCCCTCCTCACCACCACCGCTCTTCTCCCTCCCCTCTAGATCCACCCGCCCTCTCCTCCCCATCCGTCACGGCCGTCCTGTCCACAGCTCCTCCTCGACCTCAAGGACGTCGTCGCCGAGGGCTCAGCCGATCGGCGGATGGCCATGAGCCAGGTTTGTCTTCCTTTTTAACTTGTATATACACAAATCTTCGCCAAGGAGAGCAGCGGAGCGAGGAGCACCATCTCCAAGATTCTTGCCTTCCGTTGGTTTGTTCTCCGATTCCTGCCTTCCATTTCAATAATCTTGTGCAGCATATTACTCTTGCTTAGTGATGCTTGTTTCTTTAATTATTGAAACGTTCTTAGTGATACTTGATTCATAGTCTACAAAATTCGTTTACACTTTGGTATCTTTGGCTGATGTTAATTGCGAGGTTGGTGACAAGGATTTCAAGACTGCAATTGACTACTACTCAAAGGTATCATCACTTCAATTCTATGTCCATAAGTTGCTGCTTTATGATCTTTTGTGCTCAATGCAAGTTAGTTTGGAACTTCATTTTTGGGCATAAGTTAGTTTGCTCATATTTGATCTTTTTTGGGCAAGTGGTTTTAGGTGATGGTGAAGTCACAGACAGACGAAACAATGGGCGAGCGCCTCCTTGTAATCTATTTCTTTCAATTTGTCAAAATTTCTTGTGATCTTTTTCTTGTGTATGCAGCCGAAGCCATGGTTACCCAGCCGAGTTTTATAGTGTTAGTATCTTTTGATTTGTCAAATTTTCTGATGAAGTACTAGTAGTTCAGTGTGATGAATCATGGCATGATCTGATGAACCAGTATTTTTCTTAAGTTTATTGTAATGGAACATTGTTAATCATGCCCGTTTTGATGGTTTAATTCTGGGTTCGTGCTGGAGTTGATGTATATTGATATGTTCATAACAATCTGATGATTCTCTACCAGATGTATATTGATAACCATTTTCTATGATGTATATTGATCTGTGATGTATATTGATCTGAGATGGTCCTATTTAATGCATTGATTTTTTTATTTAGTAATTAGCATCCTAGCCGGTTCAAACATATCAACCGACTGAGGGAATTTATTATGCCTGACGGTTATCTGGCTGCAACTGGCTGGATAATCTATAATCTTAGTCGGTTTATTTTTCTAACCGACTGAGATAATAGCATATCTCAGTTGGTTTTCAAAATGAACCGGCGGAGAATGTGTTATCTCAGTTGGTTTTATAACCGGCTGAGAAAATTCGTATTATCACTGCCCCTTGTCTTCAGCCGGATGGGAAACCGGCTGAGAAAGCCATTTTGAGCCGGTTGTGATTGTGTTTTCTAGTGTAGTGACTCCTATGGTCACAAAGCCATTTCACCGCCCGCTCAGTCATACCCCGCGTCGTAGTCCCGCACAACAGGCCATGGGCTACCGATCTCACGTTGACACTACAGGTCCAACGCCTTGTGGATAGCCAACGGCCAACACCACCTTCCCAACAGTTGATACTCCAGATCCAACTGTTAAGGTCTTTCTTTCCCGGGAGAGTATGACCTACGACAAGGGTACTTTGGCTCAGCCCCGCCTATATAGGGTATGTGGTTTGCACGATCACTACGGCACTTAAGCACAATCGATCGTTTGTTGCTTTAACCTTATGTGAAACAAGCCCGTGTGATGAAATCCACCTTCCAATGTGCCTCCGGCACCTTTCCAGGATTTCACCACCCACCATGTTATCGCCCAAAAACCGGCGATCAAAATAAAACAACAGTTGATTTATCTTTAGAAAATAGATTTTTCTTTTGTGCATGTTATAGACAAGAGGGAAATTTTGTAGAACATTTCCAACGGACATGAACAAGAAACTGGACTTGCCTGGTAACGAGTAGGTAGTGGAGTTCGACTGGCTTGCTTGCTGAACTCCGGTTTCTGAAGAAAGGAAAAAAAGTATAGTCCGATAAGGACTAATTCCAGAAGAATTCCAAATATGACTGCAATTGACATGACATTTGAGTGCATGAGATGCTAAGCATATTAGAATGCTCCAAGAAATATAATGCGGTTCTTCTAGACATTCTTTTGAAGATTTAGAATTATTCAGAGGAACATTCACACCATAGACATTTAACATTGATTTACTCTACTTAAATTTTAACACCTTCTCTCAATCTCTCTCAATTGATTTAGGATGTCAAGTCTACATTTTAGAATTTACCTTAGTGTTTACCTCTCTTCTCTAAGGAATAAGAACATATTCAACTTAACTAGAACAATTTATCATTTTAGTTATGGTTCAATTTTCCTTCCAAGAAAGAAGAAATTATGTTAACTTGGGTAGTTTGTCTCAAACTTTAACTTACCCACTAATATGCATATATTTTATATTTGTTTTTATTCATTTGCCTCTTTTCATTTTTTTTGTTTTAAAGAAAACAGTGCAATTTAATTTTAGAATTTCATTTTATCCGTTTATTTATTTTCATTTCTATAATCTTCCTCCGGCCGGCCCCCTTCAGGCCCAAATCCTAACCTACTTTCCCTCACCTTTTTCTCTCCACCGCACGCATTTGCCTCTTCTTCTCTTGAGCACGCCGCGGCCGCCTATGCCGAAACTCGCCGCCCTACTGGCCTCGGTCTGATGCTCCTCCACCTGCTCCGCTCAAGCTCCTTCTTCTCCCCTGCTCCCTCTTGGCCCTCTTGGTCTTCCCTTTCCCGAGTACAACCGTACTGCCGCCGGTCGTTTTAACCGCTGCCCGTGGTCTTGCCCGACGTCGGTGCCGCCGCCCTTCTCTCCTTGGATGCACCGGTACCCCGCTGGCCGCCCCGGCCTTCTACTCGAGGTCGTTGCCGCCGTGGCCCTCCGGCCTAGCGTCAAGGCCGCTCGGTTGTATCGCCGCCCTCAGTCTTTTCCCGACACTGGCGCTGCCCTGGGCGCTCCCCTCTGTCGCCGCCTCATACGCGAGTCTGGGCTCGGGCTCCGGCGCTGCTCTCTATCGCCTCGTTCGGATCTCCACGCTGCTCCACCTATGGCCGCCACCACCGGACGGTACGGAGTTGACCGCCGCTGTAACCGTGGCGGTCGAGCCACCTCAGGTAAGTGTTTTTCCCCCCAATCTCTCCTTTTAATCCTTGGTTCTAGGGTTCTTCCCTTACTGGCCCAATTGGTGCTTGGCTAGCTTACCAATCATCGGCTATCTTGGTTCACTTGGTCAATTCGATGCTAGGATTTGGTAATTAATGCCTCTAATGCCTGCTCAAATTGATGGAATAGATATTACTTTGATCCTAGTTTATCTTATTTCTTGGTCGTGTATGTATTGGTTATTGGACTGAGAAAACAGATGCTATTCTTGGTTTGGCCTATTCCCGGTTAACCTTTCATTTGAAAACTTCAGACCAATGGTCCAGTTATTAATCGAGATAAGAACAGATTACTAGCTTGACATTTTAATCATTTTCTGTTTCTTCCATATATATATATGTGTATGTCTATGCCAATTCTTTGAGATGAAGAACAGATACTTCTTCTTGACTCTTTAGCTAAAATTTTGATGGTGCTATGCGTCTGAATCCATGCATTGGTGAGCTAATAAGGACAGAGCTATACTTGATTCTTTAGTTAAATATGTTGATGCTTGGTATTTGATTATTTAATGGCAGAGCTGATGAGAACAGATTACTACTCTTGTCACCTAGTTGTTGCCTTGATTAAACTGTGATGGTACTCTTTGAGAAAAATGAGAAGGGATAAGAATCTAATCTGATAAGAACAAATTACTCTACACAAGCTGCCTAGTTGCCTTGCTTCAATGTGATGACACTCTTTCTGAAGGAGTCTGAGAATGGTATAAGACAAAAATCTGATAGGAACAGATTTGCTACCAGTTGTTGCCTACGGAAAACCCAGTGATGACTTAACAATCTGAGGGTCCCATTATCATGCTAAACTCCTAGGCATGTATATTTGGGTTATGTGTTTAGCAAACCTTACTTCATCTCGGCTTGAACAAGTGAGACTTGGCTTCCTTGATCTGTTGGACTCGCTCCCAGGCTTGCTGGTGGCTCCTTGTTCTTGCTGGTCCTGTTGGTGGTCTGCCCTCTTCTTCACTTACCTTCCTCAGGTGCTGGTGCTCTTCCTTCACTTCTCTTTGTGCTCCCTCTCGTGCTTGGCTAAGGTTCATAAGACTTGTTTCGTGGAGCTGGTTCTTACTCTCCTCGGCAATGGCTACAGCTCTCTTAGCTTTGGTTCTTGCTGGAAGAAATGTGGTTCACTAGTGCTACTGTTTCCTCCTACCGTTGTTTTCTAAGAGCCTTATATAGCTCTTGATTTCTTCGATGGTGAATTTTTCCATCTCCTGATTGCTTCTCTGCTACGTGGCTGCACTGGTATTTCTCTGGATTACTACCGAGGCTTTTACCAAATCTTTTAGCTGCCTTGTTTATTCGGTGGCATTACCGAAATGATGGCTATGGTAATCCACTTGAACCTGGTTGCCTTGTCGGTTAAGGAATTTGGCTAAAATCCAACTTTGTGAGTACCGATGAATGACTTTGGATGAATTGATATTTATCTCAGGTTTTAATTTTATAAATTATTTTTAAAACAAAATTATGGAGGCATTTTAGTATAGGAAAAATAAAACTATTTTTGCCTCTCATCTCTTTTATCCCTATATATATGTATATTTGTTTGATTCGTCCAACGAAGGTCTTAGCCACGTGGCCTTCGGACAATTTTTTGAAAGCAAAAATGTTTTTTGAAAGTTATTTTTAAAATTAAAAACTATTTCGGTCATCGGCACTATTTTGCCCCCGCAGTTAAATTTGCGGATGTCGACGGAACTGTGCCGGTGAAACCACACCTATTTCAAAAATACCATTTTCAAAACCTCAATTTCAAAAACCCTTGCCTCCAACAGCAACGGTGTAAATCCAACGGTCTTGAGTGCAAATACTCGATGACCTCGAATGTCGCCAATATTTCAGAAGATCTTCCCCCTCTGACTCTCGACGCTCCTCTACAGCTCCAGACTCGAAGACTCAGAAGTTTGAAGATTATGTTTAGATTTTGTATAGGTAGAATTCCGACATGTACTTTTCTTCTTTATTTATTCATTTGTAACAATGTTGTTGTATAAAGACCTTTGTAATATTCATTATTCAATAAAGTTTTAAATTTCAATTTCATGAACATGTGTATGATGTATTTGAGATGAATGCCATGAATAACATGTATGCCATGAATGCGCAACAATTTCCCCCCTCTTTTGACTTAGCCTGCGACGCCCCTCGGTAGAATTAGGTCAACTCAGCAGCGCGAGTTGATCCGAATTCCACCTCACGCCTCTCTCGACTGTTCTAAAACTAGGGTTCTCACAAATAAATGATGATAAAAATATGTTTCACATAGAGAAATAGAGTATTGCTTTGCCTATTGAGTTTATTGGGCTACATAATTGGTTAGAGACTTAGAGAGAGCTGTTGAAATGTGCTAATATAACTTTATCTGGATACAGATATATCCATATTTGTTTTATAATCCAGTGCCATATCCACATTCGTATTCAGGAAATAAATCTGGATAATATCCATATACGCATCCGTTTTTAATTTGGATGCAGATATTGCTTGCCGTTTTAGTGTTTTCTCGAATACGAATGCTAGATAATACAGATTGTCCACTGCTAGTTTCCACCCTTATATTTACTGACGGTCAAAATTGTCAACCATCGCAGATGTGGGCTAAATCCATGACGGTTTCTTTTGTTTAACCATCTAGGATGTTCATCCATAAATATTCGGCCACCACCACTAGACAGAGTGTGAGCCCGATCATCTTTTTGGTTGTTGCAGCAAGTTGGTGATTTGGGGGCGATTTTGGATTTTCAACTTGATTTGGAGCCTACATTTTGAAGATCCATTTGTTGTTGGTTATGAAAGGTTAGTAATTCCATTAGATTACTTATTTTCCTTGTAGATTGTTAATAATAAGAGTGAACCAAAATAAGAAGCATATGGTTAGATTATGGTTGGTATGTAAATAAAGATTATTTAGATTGTCGATAACATAGTGTAGGTTTTACATATACTTTAGCTAAGTTTGTTTTTTACCAATTAATGCATGGTAAATTTAAAATTTAGTTACATTGTGGTAGATAAGTAGAGTGAGAAACTAATGAATTCTTTAAAATTAAAACGTAGATAGGTCGAGCGTAAAATGTATAATGAGAGCCATATTAGTGAAGCATACATCAATGACATCGGTAGTTTATAAGAGCTGTTGTGGCAGATATGCAGAATAAAGGGGAAGAGTGAATTTACTGTCCATGTGTTGACTGCGATAATACAAGGATGTGGGACAACCCAAAGCAAATTGAATCACACTTGATTCTATGGGGTTTCATGAAAGGATATACTTGTTGGACCAAGCACGGTAAAGTGCTAGTCATACATGAAGATAATAATAACATAAACGATAACTAAACCAATGATATGCCAAACACCATCGATGATGATCAGCTAGATGGTTTCTATTGTGATTCTGACGAGGAGATGTTGGATGCTGAGGCTGATACTATGTTCACAGTGTAGAGGGGAACCATGATGATAGAGGGTGCAAGGTGCAGCTATACTTTGCTATAATGAACTTTGCAGTGGACGCGACCTATGGTCAGGTGTGGCCATCTCCTATAGGTATGGTGTTACGCGGTGTCCTGTTAATGCTAGTTTACGTGTGAGTGCAAGTGGAATCTATCAACCTGACCATTGCTAACTGTCCCTTGCCTAACGCGTGAGAAGAGGATGAGATACAGATGCTAAACTACGCCGTCAGGACCTTCATTCAGTAGCCAAAGAACTACTACTCCTCGAATCAGCACCAAATGCATTGTCTGATCCTCCTTGTTCACTGGCCGGTGGGATGATGAGGTTTTCACTAGTGGTTTCTCAATCTCCACCTGAGGTTTCAAATGTGCTAACCCTCTCTCAGCCAATGCCGACTTCTCACCGTTTGATATATTTGTTGTTATATGTGTTGTGCTATGGATCTGTTATATGAACTACTATCTTCTGTTTCAGAGAGGCTAGTAATTCAAAAAAATAGTACCTATAGAAAAATATATCCGAGGTGGTTGTAACTTTTTAACCACCTCTAAAATTCGGACAAACCGTCTGGGATATTGCACTTATGGAGGCGGTTAGCCTTTATCAACCGCCTCGGATAAGTAGATATCCGAGGCGGTTAACCGGTCTCAACCGCCTAGTTATCCGAGGTGGTTGCATAACCGCCTCTGATATAATGTCCCATATTCGCAACCACTATTTGGAGGTGGTGGGTATAACCGCCTTGGATGTTATATTTCAACCTCCTCGGATATCTAGTTATGTACTAGTTCAAGGAACCAATCTATGTGGATTCTTTGTTTGCCACAACATGAAGATGATCATGGATTTCATCTCCAACAAAATAAATTTTAAGGTTTATCATTCAATCGGTAGTTCTTTGATACTAACCCATTTGTATACATATGCATGAACTTAATCGAACTTCATAAGCCCCGATAGTGAGGACCATAATGCTTGAGAGTTCTATATGCAAAAATTTAGTTCTCTCTATTCGTTCAAACTTTAGTCATCACAAACCATTAAATTTAGACGGTTCTCAGAACCATCTGCAATATAGGTTGAACCGTCTTGATGGCCTATCGTGAAGCAGTGAGAAAGAAGGCCCATTTGGGGTGGCATGGATGGGCCAGTCCACCATGGACATATACCACTATGGACCTTCTACCCCTCTCTACCTGCCAACCCATGGGGATCTATGCTAAATAGCCAAGAGATTGTTCCCTATATAAATCCCTATGAGATGCTTGTAAATCTATCCCATAAATGAGATCTCATGGAGGGAAATCTAGAGCTCCAAGTTTGAAACATGCAAAGAGCTCTAGGGCAAGCTAGGAAGTCCATGACGATCCAAAGTTGCTAGGCAAGTCCCATACAGGAAGCGTATCTCCACATAGGACTACGTTGTGCTCCATGAGGGAACTAAACCTATTCAAAAGATATATACATATCTGAATATTGTCCAGTGTAAGGTGACCTTCCTCAAGACCGTTGTACACGACGCATTATTATCACAACATAGTCATCGAGCTGTCGACACCCTCTAACTAATGTTGTTTCTACAACGAAAACATGGTCCATTATAACAAATGTGCAAGATCATTTTGATTTTTGTGTTTATATCGATCGATCAGTCTGGTCCATCTATGACTCGAAAAGGAAGGAAAAAAAAAGCTTGCGTGAATAACACCTGATCTAGCTACCAAATCACGCTTATTGATTCTCTCTTACACCTCTAGTGTTAATGTACAAATTAATATAACCGGCTGTCTCTCCTGGTTGCTTTGCTTGCATGGTTCATGTACATGCATGGGTAGGTCACGTACGTTCACTGGAACAAGTGGTTACTAAAGCTTGATGTGTTGAGCCCTGAGTAGACCTGCATCTGGGTGAGTATGTGCTCGAAGTTGTCGTTGGACTTCTCGATGGGGTGCGTATGCGTGCCCTCGTACGTCGTCACCACTACGCCTTCGTCCCGCGACAGGCGCTGCACCTGCTTCTTCACGTTGCACCCTTGGTGCGTGCACCTGTAGTAGCTTCTGCATGCATCGACCAAAGGAGAAAAACTAATTAGTTGCGGACTTTGTTGTGTAGTGCTACTAACCATGCATGTCGAGAAACTAATGCTCTTAACTAGAGATCTACAGAGATGTTGGTGTGGAAAGCTACTTAGTAAACCACGGAAATCATCTATCACCATTGGCAGCGGCTCAACGGCCAGCTTCTGGAACGACGCCTGCTCGATTAGGGTCGTCCAAGGGACATCGCCCCGGGGCCGTTCACAGCCTCCATCCGAATGACCAGATTGGTCGTCCGTGATGCCATTTTGGGTGGCCGATGGATCGCGGAAATTCAAGCTGGCATCGACGCAACTAACCTGTGGAGTTTACCAATTTGTTTGGCTCCATTCAGCAGGCGCACCTCGAGGCGAACGTGCCGGACTCTATCGACTGCATCAGGTCACTACTCCGCAAAGTCAGCCTACCTAGCCCAGTTCGAAGGTGCCATTCGCCGCCTTTTTGTCAAGCTTATCAGGCGGACTTGGGCGCCTGAGTACTGCCGCTTCTTTGCTTGGCCATTGATCCATAAAAGGATTCCGACGGTTGACGTGCTTGATCGTAAGGGCATCCTAATGATAAGTGGTGCCTCAATTGCACTTTTGCCCGCGATATCTGGAGAAGGACTGGTGGCTCGAGCATTACGCGATGGCAGATGCGGCTGGGGGCAAACTCGAGGCGAGAGCAACGGCATCTCTTGTGATGCAAACTCTCTAAAAGTTTTGGAAATAAAGAAACAGAAGGCCCTTTGATCACCGAAGCCTGCACATCGATGATGTCATGTGCATCATCATCAATGGGTATATAAAATCCGTAAGTGATACAAATTTTGATAAAAACTGATATGATGAGGATTGTCGCATATGGGTTTTTGTGATCAGTCTGTAATGAATCGTCTATAATAGCAGTGAACGAGACAAGACAATCTTTGGGTGAAAGTTAGCGTTGTCGGTCTCGGCACCTCCTTTCAGCCGACGATGATGTCCCTTGAGTCTATTTAGTTTGCTTCTATCTAATCCTCCCCCAACTTCTAGTGCTTTTTATTTTTTATATTTCATAACGTATAACTCTCCCAGATGAGTTTTGACAATAAATAACTTGCTACTGCTGTTTCGTTAAAAAATTATTTATAGCTCCAAGCTTTTGTCGTCCCATGTCAGTAGAAGAAGATCAATGATCGAGCCCGAAGCAATTGCCTGTAGATTTATTATCCCTAGCAAGTTGAAAACTGAAAACCAGCGTCCATATGCTTTTGGTGTACCTGCATTTGGTGATGTGCTCTAGGGCAGTTTCACGCTCATGGCGGCATGGAAGGCATTGACCGCTATTTTGTCAGCCCATATATATGTTGGAATATATCAGACATCCAAACCCTGTTTTGAATGACGAGTGGTTTGCGTTTTCGTGGGACCTAAGTTTACGAGATGGCGGTATGCATGCATCCTTGCGGCTGACTGGCAGCTGAACCCCAGAATTGTGCCTTGTAGGCCAAAGCCGTCGTGTATAATTCCAGGTTATTTGCTCGTCAACCTCTAATAGGACTTAATTGTTCAAGTCTCTTTTATTAGAAGGGGTGTCGTGGAAGAAATGCCGTTACACTAATTAATTGGTATGCTGTTAGGTATATGTCCGTGGCATGGTCTAGCAAAGGACTATGCAATGGATTATTAGGTGTGGCTAGGATGGCACAAATGATATCATACTCTATTACCTTACAGTTTACATCAATACTTCTATGCCGGGATATGGTTGATATTTGTGTATAGGAAATTGAAATGCGCTACACCAACTGGACGCGCAATTAGATGAAGTCTTAATCTTTGAAAATTTATATGTGACATAAGAATGTGCCTCACTGCTAGTTGTTTTAATGGTTATGGATTAAAGCTTACTCTCTTAGTCCAGAAATATTTGTCTTTAACCAAGATTTTGTTTAACAATATGTGAATTACATGATACAAAATTGATATGTTAGATTCATATTAAAAAAATACTTTCCAATGGTATCGATTTTAGAATAGATAATCTACATATGATTGGACTACTTATTGGTCAAAGTTAAATTTTGAGAAACACGTGTACCTTACATTTCTAGACAGAGGGATATATTTAAACACAACTCTCAATAAATATTTAGCAGTTCTCCTTTAATCAAAATTTTGGTCCATCGGATTAAGAGGTCGAGCATTTTTTTTATAACTAGTTTTCTCTTTTTTTCAGAGTGCTTAGCCTTTAATACATGCATCATCGACTTTGACAAATACTCCCTCTATTTCAAAATAGACGTTCGTTAGCCTCTCTAAATTTTCTCAAAATACTTGTCCTTCTATACTATCAATGCAGTTTTAGTCATCATGATCCTATTTTACTCTTCATCAATGTCATAACAAAAGTTTCAATTACTCATGTGAGTAGTATTATCTTGGGGAGGAAGAAGAAATGGACATAGAAATGACTAAAGGGTAATATTGATATTTATTTACACTCTTAATTATTGTGTCTAACTCTAAAACGATATCTATTTGAAACGAAGGGAGTATATAAAAGATTAATCTTTTAGAAGTGAAAGATGTTTGATATTTCCATTTAGAAGTGCAATACACTCAGTATTCTCATAATATTTTTTGGGTAGATTCAAATCTCGAGCCAAGAAGTTATGCCGAAATGAACTTGAAATATATTTGAACAATGTAACAATTTTTGTGTCACATGCACGATACGTTCTAGCTAGCCTAGCTAGTTTGGAAGAATAATGTAAGAGAACAACGAGCGTTGCTGGGCATACATATGTAGTGTACGTGCTGACGTGCATGTGTAGAAATTTTTGGTCAAAACAGAGAAGGAAAAGAACAAGGATCAGAACCATGTCAAGTAACAAGTTAAACGTCTAGTGTTTAACAAACAGCGAAAGCATCTATTGCTTGGAGTGATCACGAACTCACAATTTCTTTTAAAACTTTTAAACCCAAGGAAATTGTAGACATAAAAGGAGACTAATACCAAGTTTACATTGGTACAGAAGTATACTTGTAGCTATTTATCTTTATTTTGAATATCATTAATTGTGTGTATTCAATAATTAATATATAAATACTATGTCTCATGTATGTCTACTAATATTTTATGCTTTGTCGATCGACTCAGGCCCTTAGAAGGAAAAAGCTATCCATCGTTTTGAGTTGGGAGGCCTAAGGAGACAGTCTTTTGTGCTCTAGGGGGCATGTAAAGATGGTGACTTGATTAGGATAAATATATCAATTAACAGATAATATTCGATACAATGGTGGGTGGCTCAAATTATTCCTAGTCAAATACGATCGCCATCAGCTCTCTATTTATTGATTGATGCCCACCAAAATCATGTGGAACTAATTAACCTGATCAGGACGAGATATGTCGTTATCCCATGTAAGCAACCACTACAAGAGCTTGGAAGGTTCATTGGGACTCCATCTTACCTACTTTCTTTGCGCCCTACCGAAAAACATGAAATTATACGCCAAACCAATAAAAAGGCGAACCCCAAAAGAGAATCGATCAATCAAAACCCCAAACAACATCCAAAATCAAACATAAAATATTTAATCAACACTCAAGATGATCAATTGATGGTCGCATTAGAGGGACTAAATTACACAGAATAGACAGAAACAAACCTGGGGAAATTGTTGTTCTTGACGGCCTTCTGCCCGTACTTCCTCCACCGGTAGCCGTCGTCGAGGATGTCGACCTGGCTGCGCGTCTGGAACGCATACCGAGGCCGCCGCTCCTTCTTCTCTCCTTTCTTCTTCCTGACGACGGCATCCGCCTCACTGCCGCCTCCGTCAGGCCCAGCCGACGACTCGCCCGCGGCCATGTGAACTACTTCTTGCACCATCACCACCATCCTTGGAGTTGGGGAGCTCCTGCTTGGACCCCATGAACAAGCCATGGCTCAAGCTGCCGCTGCTGTTGCCTGTTTGTCCATGGTGGAGATCATGGCTCGTTGTGCCTGCAGCACTCATGAAGTGGTAGGAGTTAGAGGTTGAAGACGAGGGCTGCGTCGCGAAGAGAATCGGGTAACTCTCCATGGCTAGCTACGTGCTGTGACCTGTGAGCTTGGTTCACCTCTGGAAGAGAAAGAGAGAAAGAGGAAGTAGCTGAAAGAGTTTTACAAGTTACAAGCAGGGTTATATAGGATAATATGTAGCGCGTGCCTTTTCTGGTTAATTTTCACTTTGACCCGTAGACTATTAAAGGCGGCTTCCCTGTGTTAGATATGCCACACAAATCATATGTGTCATGAGAGAGAGAGAGAGAGAGAGAGAGATCGAGAGATCTAGAGCTACAAAAATTCTTCTGCGCGGTTGACGTAAACGGCACGTAAATTGAGCAAATTAAAGGTTGCGGGCTGAACCTGGTGTTGCACAAGGAATAGCGATCGAGGACTAAAGATTGGCTGCAGCCTCGTTCACTTAACTCTAGCTACTTGTTCCGATCGATAGCGAATACGCACGAGTGCCATCCTTTGACCATTCCTGGGTTATTATGTAGGGTCATGTGTGTGTTGAAATGTATTCTAGTCGTCCCAAGTAAAATGCACTGGCTAGCTAACTAAAAGTGCACAAAATGGACTTAGTTATGTAGAAAGATACACTAGCAGCCTGCCATCACGTGAAAAGGAATAAAGCTAGAACTATGGATGCATGTGGGGGCATACATGTGACAAATCAAAAGGCCTAGAAGCTTGAAAATAATTAATCAGGTGTGTGATAAACTATCTAGATTCTAGGGTTGCATGATGGGATGAGGGGAGATATAAATCTTAGCTTCCTTAGTTAACTAGAAATTCAAGCATTTGATAGATAAAAAAAATTTGTCATACTTTTAGAAGCATCACAATTTGTATATACAAAACATGACAGTCACTCTTAGTATATCGCAACTAGTTATCACTAGGTACATATATAGTCTAGCAAGCTAACTGGATATGAAGCTCAAGTTAATTTGACCCGACAAGGGAATATAATGGTTGACCCGACAAGGCAAGGCATTTGAATTCTTGGAAACTTCTATGTCATTTTACAGCATCTTTTCAGTTCTCACACGTCGTTGAATTGTATTCAACAAATGAACACTTGATCAGTTACTGTCGCAACTGTCTAAATATACTAATTTGATGTCTTAGAACGCCTACATGAATTGGGGTGCATGAAAGAGTCATATACATTTTATGTCCAACCAAGCGCTTTGATATATGCTGGAAATGAAAAAAATGAGGATATATTCCAAGTTTAATTTATTTTTCCTTTTGACACAAATGGAGTTAGCCCAATATTTTGTTAGACTAACACTTTGTGGTGGACTCATGCAATCAACTTCTGGTTTGGACACCAAATCGACCTGAAAATTTCTGAAACTATTTATTGATTATACACAGAACACTATATTACCCTTTAAAACTTATGTTTGCTTTTCTTTTTTTAGTTTCGATTTACATTTGTTAGATTTTTTTCTCATTTTTGTTACTCTTAATGGAAGGTATTCGCACCTTGAACTCAGTACAGCTAGGTTTCTTTTGGAATTCTTCATGTTAATTCGGTGCCTAAATTAACCAAACTAAATGCAATCGCGCGCATGAGTGCGTCACAAAATGTAATTGCATAGCGCATGTACTAAGTACTAAGTTGGTCAATGGTAGAGACCACTTGCAGAGTAAAATTCCTGCTTCCTCGCATTAACAAATCACAATTCTCAGGAACAGTCCAAGTCGTGCCGTACTGCATGCAGCAATCAGTAAACACTTAGCCGCGTCGCTTGCCCTACTACTACTGCAGTCGCCAGCCCGCCAGCCAATGTTCAAGCAGTGACCCTTTACCAGCTCAACCCATATGCACTTATTGACAAGTACATAACCTAACCTAACAACGTGTCAGCTGTGCTTCAAGTCGTGCTTTGACCAAGCTATTGCATGCATGCATGAGCTAGCTTGTTCATGTATGGATGCATGAATGTAGAAACTAAGCAAACTGCAATATAGCTAGCTAGGTTCCTAAACTGTTTCAGTTTGTGTAATCAAGCCCTTAAAGTGCGAACTCTCCTAGAGAAGCAAGGTTGCACTTAGGCACTTAGCCGAGTCTTCACCCAACTTTCAAGGAAAGCAAGGGTCTTCAGTATTGTTCCTTTTCAATCGACCATTATTTTTTGTTGATTGGAGCCCATGAACTATTTCCGTTTTGTGTAATCGACCAAACTATTTCAATTTTGTGTAATCGAACCTTCCAAGTTAACTGTTTTATGTCATTATTCAATATGTTAAGCCCCTTTAGTACTAAAAATTATCTAATTAGACTATCACAAGCAATATATCTGTGATATGAGTGTCGATTTTAGCCGACGAGGACACGTAGCTGAAATTTCATAAGGTAGTTGCTATAATCTAATACCCCTTCTTATGTGCAGTAGACTTCGGATTCGATCAGAGTTTGTGAGATACGATATGAGTGTGCACGGTATTAATATAAAGTCGATGAACCTCACGTAGAGAGTATCAAAATAATGATGACGAGCAATGAGGGCAAAGATAAAAGATTTGGCGAAGCTGAACGCAAATTTTGTAGACACGACCTCAAAGATACAAGGGATTTTCGCTCTGTCACAAATTTCTCACGCCTTTTAGGATCCTCGCATCCTTGCCCCATACAAAAATTTAGTGCTAAAGAAATCTAGCCTCTAATCCTCTTTTACTTGCGCCTTACTTTTGGATTGCTTGATTGCTTGGTTTGTGTTCCTATGATCACCCCCTCATGGGTTTATATAAGTTTCCACATAGCCACTTTCAAAGCAAGGAGGTCTTCGAATCCTAGTAGGTTTCATCTATATTCCTTTTAACACACATCTTCGAATCATAATAGGTTTAGGATATGTGTCGCACCATATTCAACAATCTCCACTTTGATATTCTTTAAAATCATTATGCTCCTCTAAGAATTCGCTCCAAGTCAGCTCTGCCTTTTTGCTCCCACCTTGAGAGCGCCTCCACCATAGGGGCTCATGCACAACACTGTGATGTGTGTGCTGGTATCCGGGCTAGACCATTCAAACCCTCCATGTGACAGCTCATTTGTTGTTGTTGTTTTGTTAACCACACCTTATTTTCCTATAACCCTCCATGCCATAGGTTTGTACCGCCTTCGAGCTCCACCTACTGCTGGTACCTCATGGTTGGTCCCGTCAAGACTTCCTTCTTCCAATAGCTCACACCATCATCTTTGCATCTGATAGAGTTAGCAACCCTCTTTAACGCTCCGCACACAACTACAACTAAGATCTAAGTACATACAACAACACAGTTTCCTTCTCCGAGCTAGGATTTGTATCAAACCTCCAATTAGTTGTGCCATCTTTAAGATACCCTAGCAATCTGTATCCACATTTTTTCGAGATACTTTTCACGCTTACCTGCCTTTTGCAAATAATTTGCTTAACTCCACCTCGAAGTGGTACCTCATAACCACGAAGTTCAAGCAACCTTAGAGATATTAGATTCTTCTTTAAGTGGGGAACATACCAAACTCCTGTTAGTGTGTAACGTGCTCCACTATACATTTCCACAATAACAGTTCCCACCTCAGTGACTATATACCCCTTGCGATCTGCTAAGTGAACAGTTCCATGTGCCAGACATAGAGATCCTTGGTCAAATATTTCCCTTGCCGAACGTATATGAAAGCAACTTCTTGAATCTTCCATCCATGAGAAGTACCTATTGACTGACGACAAGTATATCCAAATCATCTTTTGCTACCGCCGTTGATCATGCATTCTTCATCTACTTCAAGCTTGGACAATCTTTTATCAGATGACCTTTCTCGTTAGTTAGATAACATATACGTCTATCCTTATCGTTGCCCTTCTTCTTCATGTGACTCTTGTTTTTGTCTACAACCCCTACGGCAACCAATGCTTCAGTATCCAAGGACTCTGCCTCCAAAAGATATGCAACTGCCTCATTGAAGTTAAGAGTGTTTTCTTAATGAGAATATTCATTATCAATTGCTCCCATGATGGTGGTAGAGATGAAGCCAATAAGATGACCTTGTCGTTCTCCTCGATTTTCTCATCCACACTAGTTTGTTGCGTGACAAGCTTGTTGAAGACATTGAGATGGTCGACAAACGGCGTGCCTTCCTCCATACGCAGCCTGGACAGATGCTCCTTAAGCACCCACTGGGTTGTCAGCGAATTTTCCATGAACAAATCTTCTAGGTTACTCCTTGCTTTCTTTGGTGAATTCTCTTTCATCACCGAGTACTTACCTCCTCGGAGAGACATAGACACAAGAATCTAATGCTAAAGAAACCTAGCCTCTAATCCTCTCTTGCTTGCACCTTGTTGTTGGATTGCTTGATTGCTTGACTTGTGTTCGTATGACCACTCCCTTGTGGGTTTATATAGGTTCCCACATAATCTCGTCTAAAGGGTGATGAGAGGATTCTTGTAATTTCATAAAAAATGAATGAATCGGTCTGATTTACCAGGAAAACTAGGCCAAAAATCTTAAAGAGCATGGTTAATTAGAGGACAAGAATGTAAAAATCCTGATAATAGGCAAGTCCAGAGCACCGCCCGACAAAACATACACATAGGCAAAACCGAGCCAGCATAACATACACAGACAAAATAATACACCCTCCACTAATGCTAACAACCGCGTCATTGTTATCATCCATTGCATCCGCAACCCGACGACTCTAACTTCGTCGCAACGTTGCCACCGGGTGCACCTCCAGCCATCGTGTCGAAGCCAAGATTGTCACAGCCACGTCATCCAACACCACTAGCGCAGGTGAGAGAAGCCAAGTCTGAAGGGAAGCAAATCTAGGCACCGTCAGCCCCAAAAGGTCGAAGAACCTAAAACCGTCCACCAGCCGATCAAGGGCCATGATCCCAAAGCTTTCATCCAGCGAACAAAGAGACCCAGGTTAGGGAGTCCATGAAACTCTTTGACAATGCTTCCAAGGAGGGGAGCGACACCCGAGGCCACTGTCATCACTGGCACCAACCTTAGCCGGGACAAGGTTTAGACCTAGAGCACCTCCACCACCCCACCAAACCCCGAGGGAGGGGATCCGACCACGCTAGCAAGGATCGCAACTGCCATGCTCCATGGGAGGACTTCAAACGCACACTTGGACAATGCCTCGAAGGAGGGAAAAGACACCTAGGAGTGCCATCATACCACACGCACGCTTAGCACTTGCGAGAAAATGCTGCAGCACAAAAGAAACGGACCATCCAATACCTTTGGAGACGAGCCCTGCCGCCAGTGGCCACCCTGGCGGCGGCGGTGAGGGTAGGGATGGAGGGAGAGTGACACACGGGAGCCATTTCTAGTTTATACGAAAATTCCACCCATAAGATCTCTAACAAGTAAACATCAACTTGGCTAGTTATCTAACTATCAGGTTCTCATGAGCTGCTCTTAAATAATATATAAAATCAGATAGAGCTCAAGAATGTGATTTGTGTTACAGGTCCCCTTCAAATTATCTGCCTTTGATGACTCATGAGTTCTCAACATAAAATAACAAGTCCAAATTGCAGTAAATATATATTAGAAAAAATAAGTCTTTACCGGGGCAAGAAAACAGGCTAGGAAAATACATGGCATATTCACAAAATGGAGCTTGATCCGGAGAATAATTTTTTTCTTTGAAAGCAACATGGATTTCCTTCTGATAAGAGATGACAATTATTTAAGCTACACCGTCAATGCACAGAAGTTCAGCGATGACGTAAAACCATTTAGCACCACGGTAAGTAACTTTTACCCCTTCAAACCCTGATGTGAGCAGTTTATCAGGTATGTGCAGTACTAAAAAGCGCCGTCTCCAGTGAGTAAATTTTTCCTTATGGCCTAAGAAACGAATAAAGCAAATGGAACCGAAGCACACGGTCTATAGAAGTAACTCAGTAAGCTCGCCATACGCTAATCTTTCTATTATACGCTGTTTATTAATTTGACCACAAGAAACTCGCGGGTAATAGGACCTCCGTACACGGGATGTCGCGCTCAGGCTGATGGAAAATGTGTGGATACATGCGTGAGAGCATTTTCTACTGAGTGACCACGATTGTCACGAACTTCCTGCATCCATGAAAGCTTCTCTAGGGTCTCAGTTTGCCTTCTTGTCCACATCATCATCCACAGTTACGTACTTGAGAAGATTTAGTCATTTAGTGAATTGTTGTCGAGGAGAAACTAGCAAAGGCAATATAATCTTCAGGTCCTGTATATCTAGCTAGCTAGGTCACTAAAATCATTTAAGTGTGTTACCCGAGGTCTCATCACCCTACGTATGACCGATGAGATGGGATATTGATTTTTACCAATTCGTATGGAGTGCGCACCTATATAGTCTAAGAAAATAGAGAAGTAGTCAAAAGAATAAAAAATTGGACGCAACTAGAGAGAAGACATGCACTATTAGGTGCAAAAGAGTGCACGAGCTAAAAAAGGCAAGTAAAAAACATGTGGTCCTCAATTTCAAAAATTGGTATCCTCATGGTCCCTCTTTCCTTCACATACAAGCATGCTCACTAGAACATCATCATCAACTAATGTACAAATGCTACTCCTTCACATGCAAGCACGCCCACTAGAAAATCATCATCAACTCATGTACAAATGCTAAAGGAAAAACTATATGATGTCAACAACATTTCAAACTATTCCAGAAATTGAATAAAGCACTACTTTCGAACTGAGTGTCCCGATCATGATCCATTTTCATCGTTGCATTCCTCGTGATATGATTTTCAAAACTAGAACTAACTTGGGTATATTCCAACGAGTATCTTTTGAAAAGCAACTTAGCATGATGAAAAGCAAGTTGTTACTACCATATTGCTTTATTTTATCTTCTAATAGTAATGTTGCTTTTTATATGAAACTGCCTTGTGAAAAGTGACTTTCACCACAAACATAAGCAAGTTTTTATACATGAAAAGCTAACAAATTTTAGTTTACAACGAGAATCCATCTGAAAAATATTGAAAGCTAAGCCTTCACCAACATCTATCAAAGGGAAATTAGAAAAGCAAACCACTCTAGGAAATGGTTTGTCAATGCTAGTTTTCTTGAAAGTAAGTTGGTATTACACTAATAGAAAGCAAGTTTCACCATCAACAAAAGCATGTTAGTGTAACATGAAAATCTAGTTTTAATATAGGCACCCAACTAGAAAACAAGTATCTCCATAAACGGAAGCAAGTTTCAACGTAAGTTCCAAATAAAAAGCATGTTTCACAATAACAAAAGCAAGTTGATATTACATAAAAAAAAAGTTGAAATAAGAAACTCGGCCCCGCAACATTGCAACATAATACCTACCCACATCTTGTTGAGGGGGAGATGGATTTCCGAACTCATCAAGGAAATAGTAAAAGCTAAGCTCTCTTTAACATCTATCTAGAAAAGGGAACCCATTCTGAAAACAATGATAGATAAGTCATCACCAACATCTATCTAATGGGCATTCGGTGTAGTAAACTTATAAGGGGTAGGTTAGATGGAAGCTAAGCCCTCCCGACATTTATTCATGGGCAAATTCATCTAGGGTACCCCGTTAGAGGAATGAACCTATCCTCCCTGGCTTACCTTAGTGTTTTATTTTCACATGCCAAAAGCAATCTACGAACATAATTTTGCTTTCCTTGGTTCTCATAAGTTGCCTATAAGAGAAGTCCTCCCCAGCATCTATCTGATCGACAATTGTTGTAGTAAACCCCATTTCAGGAATTATGCAGGATAAGCCCTCCCGACATCTATCTAAGGGAAAATCTATTTAGGGAACCCCATCGGGGGAACAGCGGAAGCTACCCTCCTCGACTCAGCTTAGTGTTTCATTTTCATATGCCAAAAGCAATCTATGAACACATTTTTTCTTTCATTGGTCCTCATGAGTTGCTTATAATTATAAATGACTAGTTTTTAGGTGAATGTATTGGTTTCTGCAAAAGCAATATCCAATACCAAAATTGCTCTTGCTTCTACTTCTAACTTCCTTGACCAGTCTAGGTATATTGGATTTTGCAAAAGCAATATCCAATACCAAAATTGCTCTTGCTTCTGATTCTAACTTGCTTGACTAATCTAGGTATTTTGTTTTCTACAAAAGCAATATCCAATACCAAAATTGCTCATGCTTCTAGTTCTAACTTGCCTGTGATCTAGGTATGTTGATTGCCTTCAAGAAAAGGGAAGCAAGTTTCACCATAAATGGAACCAAGTTGTTATTCCATGAAAAAGCTAAAATATTTAGACAACTTAGCAGTATAATTAGGCTACTTAACAATATTACTAGGAAAATTCATAGGTATTAGTACACATAATATACAGTCAACTTAGCAGCAGTGTTAGGCAACTTAACTGTATTACTAGGCAAGTAAGCAGCACCATGATGCAAATTCGTAGTACACATAATCTAAACAAAACTACCACACTAGAACCTTTCCCAGATAAAACAACTAGAAAATATAATATTGTATGCAACTTGGCCTAGTTACCACAAACCAGCCCTCTCATACCTTTCTCATATAAACCACTAAAGGCTATCATATTGTAGACAATTTAATAGCAGTTGTGCGCAACTTAGCGGTTTTATATTTTCATTTAAATGATTTCTATCAATAATAACAGTTGAGGACACAAAAGCAAGTTTCAGTTGTCACAAAAAGAACAAAACAAAATTTTGATGAAAACCTGAAACACTAAACATAACCCCAAAATCCTTAATGCTAACTCCACCACAAAACATAAGCCCTAACCCAAAAGGCAAGTTGGGTCCTATCCGAGGGAAAGGGAGAATGGGGAACCCATTCGGCAACAGTGAAATCACACATCTCCTCTGACAATTATCCAAGCCTAGAGGGGAGTGGTAAATGCATAAAAATGGTTAAACCTAACTACTAGGAAAATGGCTTACCCTAACAGCTAGGATAGTGGTGTTTCCATCTATAACTAATGGAGTTGTGGTGAACCATTTCATTAAATGGCTCGTCATATCCTAACCACCAAAACTAGTGTATCCATCTAAACAATGTAGGGGAAGGATGGGCATAGCTGGTAGGATCTACTTCTTTCAGTTAATCATATTCATTGGCATCTAAGAATAATTTTTGAAGCAAGTGTCTGATGCAGATCTTAGATGCACTCTTTACTTTTCAATATTGGTCTTGCTTCAAAGATGCCATCGCGAGAAACACAATGGTTCAAATAGATCATGCATGAGACACTTGCTTCAACAAATATGCACTCTTTATTTTTCAGGTTCAAAAGGCCACATACTTGTTCAAAGATCACAAAGAAAACAAAGGGGCAAGATGGAAATTGATGCCATAACTTGTAAGGAGTTCATTAAAAATGAGATGCATGGCAACTACTCGTGTTGCTAGGTGACAAGAAAACCCATGCTGTTATACTGTTCCACACGCAACCATCAATAGTATGGCTCACAGCATTGTACGCACAAACGCACCAGATAGCGCACATGCACTTTTAAGCATTTAGGTTAAAAAATTGATCATTCTCTAAGGTGTTCATACCCTTGCAATCTCACCACAATCTGCGGTCAAGCCCTCAATCACAGCCATAGACTCCGCTTGGCCTCAGTTCATTGCTCCAAGCAATAATTGTCATCATAGGATCCAAAGGTTGGCATGTGCCATCACCCTCATGAGGATTGGTTGAATCACCACAACTGATCGATACTGTTTTTTGGTCAGGTAGGAAATTGTGAATTAATGGCCAAAACCCTAGGAGTTTGAGTGCAAAGTATAATTAGCATTCTTGGGACCACATGCCAATTGGTCAGGTACACCCCATGCCACGATAGCATGAGTCAACATGCAATGTCATTTTTCATAGTAATGACCTATCTAGAGTGACCAATTAAACAAGATTATAACCTAAATTTGTAGTTTGGGAGGTTGGTGACATACTTCAACTAGCCGAACCAGTTCTTTGTCCTATACTGCCACTTATGCATTTTTCAAAGAATAAATAGCAATTATAAAATGCCGAGAGTGCTATTTGGCTGCCATCTACACATGCTCAATAACCGCTACCATGCATTTCAATTGAAATTCACACCCTTCTCCTTCTCATTGTCCCTAAAATGTTTTGCCATGTACAATTGGGAATCAAAATTTAAACTTCAATATATTTTTAGAAAATTTTAACATAGATTTTGAAAACAAGAATTGTCAATCCTGGCTATGTTTATACTTCCCCTTTGGTGGCGATCTAGCTCCTAGAGAGATAGCAGGGATGAATGTGAGGTCGTGGCAAGGGTAGTATGTGTAGTGGGGCGGAGAGAGGGGCCGTTAAGTTTGTTGGGGGAGACGATGAGGCACCGAAGGTGCAAAGCCTGTGGTCTAATCATCAGGTCATAGTAGGCAAATTGTTGGAGGATGTAAGATGGAGGGTTACAGAATGAGGTGTTCACCTGGCCATTCTTAAATCTCAGCAAAAACCACACTTACTAGGTGAACCCTAATGCTAACTTACCTTGTTGGCCATCGATCTGCCGTGATTGCTCTTTGTTTCTATAGGACAACCCAATGTTTCACTACTACAAGACAACATTTCACAAATGGGTTGAAATCGTCATCACAGATGGTTTTCTAACTTGTCTGTGGGAATGTTTGTGATGAAAACAAAACATAACAAATGGTTTCCAGACCTGTCTATGATGTTGAACTATGAAAAAAACAACACAGCACCGAACTTAGCTGCCCCCTGTCGCCTCGTGCCTCCACGCTACTCCTAGACTTGCCGCTGTTGGACCTGGTAGCTGTAAGCCCGGATTTGGTCACCTCTAACCTGGGGAGGACACGTGGCCACTGGGGGAGCGTAAGGATGAGTGTCGACTGATGAGCATGGGAACAAGCCACCACTAGGGAAGACATGCAACCTCGTTGCAGCCTCCCCTAAAATGCCACCACCAGTGATGTCGCTCGCTTCGTTGCTGCACAGGCCGATGCTCTAGCCGGCAGTCTACAATACCGCTCTGCTTGTTTGACCCCACCTGATTTGGTGCCTACTGCAACCACTGCCTCAAAGATCCCATGTTGTGTCACACCCTAGTTTTTAATAACAAGAAAATATGGTTTTAAAATAACCTAATTTGTTTTTGCTTGTTTAGTTGGATCTTAAAACCTCATATTTTGGACTTATGATTTTATTAAGATATTGAATTGGTAAATATAAATCTTAAACTTCCCCTCCAAACAAAAAGTTTGGAATATCTTTCACCATCCTCACAAAATTATCACATGTGGACTTTTTGTCTCTAAAAATTTCCATAAAATCACAGAAACCTCTTGACAACATCCATATTGCAATTTTAAAATAATATCTTTACCTCCAGTCAAAATAGTTCAAATATCTTTTTGGGCTAATTTTCAACCATAACTTGATTCTATGAGACTTAAACCTTAGAATATCCCCAAAAATCCTGGAAGCATGCCCCCTCCATCCTTAGGATGGACTATTTCATTGCATGGTCATTGAACTTGTAGAAACTCGCCATAAGTTGTTTCGCACTGAGCTCAGCTCTACAATCTTAGGCACCACGTATAGGCATCTGGAAATAGCAGTCCCGTACCAAATGGAGGAGACCCACTAACTCGTGACACCCTCATGGAGGGTGAGGAGCCAGTGGTGCCTGCTGAGACCGCTGCCAAGGACATCGTCGTTGTGGTTCACCGTAAGGATTAGACCTATAGGATAGGTCGCTAGGGCTCACTTTTGACATAGTGTTGTGAGCAGTGTATACCCCATGTATCACGAGTATTAGGCGTCCCTATGTGGTATATTGTGTTGTATCTGATTTCATGTTGTGTAAGTGTGAACTATACAATTGCATTTCATCACCATGTAGTAATCACATTCTATATTATGAATAAAGGCATCTTATCTCATCTCTTCAAGCCTAAGTGTTGTTAGCTTGCTTCCCTCTGATCTCATCAAGCACAGAACCACCGCATGGATGGTGCTAACTTCTCGGGAGATGCTACAAGACACACCCCCAAGAGCTGCGCATGCCTAACCGAGTCGCCAAACCAGTCATGGGAAGCCGGCTTATATCCCTGTCCTGGAACTGTAGCCTTTCTACCCACATTCAATTCCTAAGCCCACATTCCTAACTTGCCCCAGACCCCATCTTTTCTTGTCCACCAACACAGTAAGCCGGCTATATAAGGCCTGCCCTGCCTCGTACCACACTACTCTCGGGCTTAGCCTTCTCCTTGTATATTTCACCTTCCGCCTAACTCGCCTTCCTTCGCTGGCCACCCTATCCCAAGAAAGCCAAGATGTCTCATCCTGTGCTTCACAAGGAGATCACCTTCACCGAGCTCTTGAGATTCATAGACATCTTGTGGAATATGGCTCAAAAAGTCTTGGAAGCAACATGGAGGCCCTAGTATGCGGTATACCGGAGGAGGATCTTCAAGTACTGGGAAGATGTGCAGGTTTGCTAGTCCAGTGCCGGCGATAGCCCTTCCAACCGCTTCACTGATGGGGCATGCCCAGTTCAAACATGGTAATTCAAATGGCCACTCGGGAGGCCATCACGTGCATTCACCACTCTACACCAGGAGCAAATAGGAGGGCATTCTGCTTCTACCCAGGTCATGCTACCTTCAGAGGAGAGACCATCTTTTGCAGCACGCACTAGGAGGAGGATCTAGCAGTTGTCCACTTCACTAGCTATCTTGTCTCCTGGACAACCTCTTCGATTAGCTAGTGCATGAGCTAGCCACAACCCAGAGGGCACTCGCCCTCTTGGACACCCAAATACCTATTGGCAGCACCTCTAAGACTTCTACCCCCACACTGGCATCTAAAGCCCCGCTTCAGTAGGGCTCACCAGTGGCCGCAGACAGAAGTAGGAGCCGTGACAACCCGTTAGCCAACTCCTTCAATAGTTCACTGCTCACACCGAGGGCTGCTCGTGCTAATCACCATCACTAGAACCCCTCACCATCCTAGAACACCCTAGCTCCCTCAGAGAATGGGAGCATCCGCGAGGAAGTTTCCTCATTCTGTGCCGCCAACTTAGATCTGAATCAAGTAGACTAGTTGTGCCAAGTGAAGTGTAACCGCCCCTGTGTTGCTAGTAGATTTGAGTTTCCCTATATTGTTGTGTCTAGTAAGGGCTTAGCTCTATGCCTCTAGGAACTATGTGTTGTCTCCTGACGTTTTAATGCATTTTTATGTCGGCCTTCCCAACCTTTATTTTAAGTTTGGCTATTCCATAAATTGTTTTTGTGCAGCACCAAACCCTCGCATGTTTCCCTCTTGCCTTGCTACTGTTTCCCCTCATCTGCTTCAGCTGCCGATATTTGAAGGACTGGTAGGTGCCTATCATCGTGTCATCAAAGCATTCAGTAGGAGCACCTACCATAGGACCCAATTGCTAATGTGTCTGTTAGACTTGCAAGCCAGAGTTAGCATGATTTTGGAGATATGCTAGCATTATGGATCAAGCCAAAAGATTAGGGAATATTGAGATGAATGGATTAAACTAGTTGCAATGATATGTTGGGAGATTTTCTGACTAACAAATGTAAAATGGATGACAGATCAAGTATGAAAACATTAGTGGTAACTCTCAATACTGAGTGTTGCATAAGATTCTTGTGAAGCTAGGTGGATCATGAATCACCTATAATGAACTGAGATTGATAGACCTTAATTATCTAACTCGATAAATGTTGTCAATGGATGAGTTAACTAGGATATGACTAGGGGCTTGGATTAATAGAATCACGCTCAAGCAGAATCACGCTCAAGCATATGATTGGTGGACACTGCCTGATTGATTAGGCAACTGGTGTGGCAAGTTAAAAATCAATTATCGAGAAAAAGGTGACAAATACCCTTGTGTTTGGAATTTTGAGAGACCTCTATCCATAGATTCTTTTAAGGGGGGTATCTCGACAAAAGTTGGAGGAGAAGTTTGCTAATTATAGTGGAATGGGAAGTTAGGTAATGATATCCTTAGATCTAGCATAAGTGCTTTCTAGCTTTACCTCCTTTCTAGTTCATCCAAATCTCGAGGACGTGATTCTTTTGGGGGCGTAGGTTTTTTGCACCCTGGTTTTTAATAACAAGAAAAGATGGAATAAGGTTGATTCAGTGATCTGTTAGCACATGCGGACTTTTTGTCTCTAAAAATGTCCATAAAATCACAAAAGCCACCAGACAGCACTCATACCACATTATAAAATAATGTCTTGACCTCCAGTCCAAATAATTTAAAATATTTCAAATCTCTATTTGAGTTAACTTTCTACCCTACCTTCATTCTATGAGATTTATACCTCAGAAAAATCCCCAAAAATCCTAGAAGCATCCCCTGGTCATCGTAAACTCAAATCCATGCTCAGCTATCTCTATTCAGTTCAAAAAATTTAAATGGTTTCAAATTTATATTTGGGACAGACTTGAACCTACCATGTTTCTCTCATTTCTTTGCATTTGAAAAATCCCAATAAATTCAGAGGCCACCTAATATTCATCTTGAGCCCATTTTTGTCATGTCCCATGTTCTGCAAATTGAAAATCAAACTCAAAAATTTGATTTAATCAGAGTAAGCAAGCATTATTGGCCTCCTATTCAATTTCGTCTTCAACCACCCAACCTTCTTCCACCTCTTTCTACCTCTTCTCACTTCCAATGGGCCCAGGGACCCACTTGGCATCCTTCCTCTCCCTCCCTCTTCCATCCTTCAGCTGAATGCTGCTACCGGTGCTGCTATAGGGTGTACAACGTGCACCACGCATATAAACAGCCCCATGCGCATGTGCTCGATAGCCGCACCGTCGTGTCCTTGCTGCACCGTGGACCCAACCGACATGACCAAACCCTGCTTTCACCTCCGTCTTTGCCATGACACATAAACATTCCAACACGCGAGCGCACACATGATGCAATAATGCCGGACCAGCATTCGATCTCCCTCGATAGCACTAGCGCAATGCATCACCCGTGTTAGGCCCCTCTCCCCACCTCCTACGGAATAGCATGGCATCTTAGTTGGGCCCCACTCGCTGTTGCACTGCCACTGCTGCTTCCCCGTACCCCAATAACGGTGCACCACGATGCCGCTATGAATTGGGCCCAACCCCCGCCCTTGCTCTCCTACTCATCCTTCTACTCTGCCCCCGTCCCCACCAAACCCCTCTTGACCCCTCTTTGTGCACCAACACAGCCTGAGCGGGCCTTCTACCTCCGGTCTGGCGAGGAGCTCTGCCATGGTCCTCCTGCCAAATTCGGCTACTTTGGTGAAGCATTCTTCAAGCCCTCACACACCTAGCAACCTCATTTCTACTCTCACTCATCTGCATGCTCAATTCCTGCAGAAAATCACCACTGGTGAAATGCCCAATTCAGCGCCATCGTTGAGCCACGGGAGTAGTAGCCATCGACACTCCGGTGATCGTCAGCAAGGTGCGACACCCCTTCGCACATCACCGCTCACCGTCAGTGAGGTCTCCCGACCCCCTCTCTGGTTTTTTCTCTCTGAACGGTAGGGCCTGCTAGCAAGGTGCGCTTAAAATTGGAATTAAGCACTAATGACCCACTTACTACCACAAACTACAAGCTAGGTTTTCTTTTAAAAATGACTAACTTGGTCTGTGTCACTAACATTGTGGTGCCACATGTCAGTTTATCTAAATAAAATACATTTACCCTTCTCTCTTTACACCTTCGATATCATCCCAATTCCGTTCTAGCGGGTATTCCCCTCTCTATGTTCTTTCCCAGCAAAAATTTGAAAGCTCATTTCTCCCTCATCGTAACTCACATTATTTTTTCTAAATTAATCTAAAATGGAAATCTATCCATCAGTTCTCTTTGCAACTGGATTTTATTGCATCGGGTTGAGCTCTTAGCATCGATTGATTTATGTGAGAGTTCAAGATTTTGTTTCTCTTGGATGCCACTGCCTCTTAGATGGCTTGGCGGTGTTGGCTCAATGATATTTTTAAAAAGCTTGTGAAAAGGCCTAAATAGATTGTGAAGTGGTTGTAGAACTCACCATCTCAAGAATAGAGGAAGGAGCTAGGTATATTGAAGCGTGTTCTCCCGGTGCACCCTTAAGGAGGAAAGAGCATGATTTGATGCCAGCTTGTGTTTACGCGACTCGGTTTCCTCATCAGAAATGTAGGATATTTGTGGATATCTGAACTCCAAGATCAAACATCATTTTTTGTCTCTTGTCTCCATTACATTCTTGCAATCATACTTATACTAGAATATTTGTATTTATTTGTAGAGATTGAATTGTTTGCTTTTCATCCTAAAATTTCAAACCTTAAGATCTCTCCCTCTAGTTGATATCTTGGTCCTCTCAATACAAATGCTGGGGATGGGTAGGATGATGGTCCGAATATGGGCTGGACAATATCTCAGATGCTTTTTCATTAAATGTTGTATCTAATGACTTATTTATCACGGATGGTTTAAAGAAAATTATGTGATGTTTATTTTGACAAAAATTGCCTAGGATGATCTATTTCTCTCAGAATTTTTTAAAAAACCATCTGTGATATCTATTTTAATAAAAAATGTATGTTTTGAGACTTATTATAGACGGTTTTGGCAAACTATCGGTGATAAAGTGTCCAGGACGAAACCTTTGTAGTATTATTTGTTGTTTTCTTCAATTTTGTAAGTTCTCGGTCATTATTTAAAAAGTAAACAATCACTAGATAGCATTATTGGAAAAAAGAAGATCTCAATGCGGCATCGTTGAACCAACCTCTCACGGATGGATGACGACACACCACAACCACCAGTTTATAGATGCTACTGCTAGACTATAGTTAAAAGATGGGATAGGTAGATTAAGATTTCCTTTTCCTTTGTATTGGGTATGCCATGGAGGATATGAGGTTGGTATAGCTTCGCTCTTGCAGCCGGATCGTTGTGATTATTGGTTGGTTATATAATTATTATGTATTGTAGGATGTTCTCACTACATCAATCATGTCCCACGGTCAAACCCCACCAATTTTGTCATCTTTTCGATTGTTATTATGTTGAACAATGCATGTGCAAAATCTCACCTTGATCTGATATTTGTGTCTGAACGGTTTTTTTCCCTTGTTCTTTGAGTTACCTTTTAGAAGTCTACGGTGGCTGCTAGGGCGACCTGAACATTTTCATTACAAGATTTAGCACGAAGGTGCTCCGTTTGAATAGCAACAGGGAGGAGAGGGTATGATTAGTTACAAACACGCCACGATATAGTTCATGCTATCAAACATATGACCTTCTCTTCACCCATTATGGCCCATATGAAACTTTTTTTTACCAACCTCATCAAGAGGGCAGGTTCCTACAGTTTTATAAAAGACATTTAGAGAAAAACTAGGCTAAAGATCTTACACAGCACGGTTAATTAGAAAATAACCACACAATAATCCCGACAACAGACAAGCCACCTAACTAAACTAGGTTTTCCGTATTGTCTGATGAAACATACATGCTGGCAAAGCCGACCCACCATGAGCCCCTTGCTGATGCTGACAACCACGTCATCGTCATCACACATCACACCTGTGACCGAAAGACTTCGACTTCGCTGCTACAGAGCCAAAGGGGGGCACACCTCTGCTCATCACGGCAAACCTGAGACCGCCATGGCCATGTCCATCGACCTAAGCTTTCACCCATGGAACATAAAGACCTAGGGCAGGGAGTGAACAGAGCTCTTTGACAATATCTCCAAGGAGGGGAACAACACCGGTGTGTGTCATTGTCACCGACATCGATCCCAGTCGGGACAAGGTTTTCACCGAGAGCTCCGCATCCCCACCCTGCCAAACTCTAGGGAGGGGTCCGGTCACGCTAGCAGCCAGCATGGCCGCCCGAGAACCGACCGGCCATGATCCAAGGGGGTTGAAGTAGACCCTTCCATAATGCCTGCAAAGAGGGGAAAGACGCCCGCGAGCGTTATCATTGCCAGCACCGACCCCATCGGGACAAAGCTTTCACCTAAAGCAATACACCACACCACCCGACTAGACCCTGTGGAAGGGGGTCTAGCCACCATCGGCATACAACAACAGATCTTGAGTTCCCACTGCCGCCGCTGTGTCCTCGACCATGCGCTTGCATGCCACGACATGAACAAGGAACGAGCCAGGGTCGGCGGCCACACAACAGATGCACTATGCACGCTTGCCACCTTTTATGATGGGCCCCACTACCACCGGTGGTGACCACCGCAGCAGTGGTGAGTAGAGGTGCAGGAGAGAGGTGGTTAGGGACTGGGTCGCCCACACTACTACAGATAGCATTTAACGGGACGCCACCTGTACAGACGGCAACAGGGAGCCGTCTGCACAATTCTTAGTGCAGACGGTTCCCAACACGAACCGTCTGCACAAATCACGACCACGGATGCCGAACAAGCGGGACGGCACAGTGCAGACGGCTGCCGTTGGGAACCGTCTGTACAAATAATGCAGACGGTTCCAAACTGCAGCCGTCTGCACTGTGCACAACAGTCCAGACGGCTCCCAACTGGGACCGTCTGCACTATTTGTACAGACGGTCCCAGTTTGGCGCCGTCTGGACTAATAAATACAGTACAGACGGCTCCCAACTGGTACCGTCTGCACTATTTGTACAGACGGTACCAGTTGGGAGCCGTCTGCACTAACCAGTACAGTACAGACGGTCCCAGTTGGGAGCCGTCTGTACTATTTTTACAGACAGTTCCCAACCTGGAGCCGTCTGTACTAATGTAGTCGGTCACTCCCTCACTCCCACTCCGTCACTCCCGCTAGCTACTCACTCCGGCATCTCGAGCCGCCCGCAAGCGCCGCCGCCACCGGAGCTCGTGCCGCCCGCCGGCGACCTCCCCAAGCTGCCGCCGCCTCCCGCCGACGCTCTGCCGCCGCCGCCGCCGCCGCTAGGGCCGCCCCGAAGCTTTCCCGCCGCCGGCCGTGGCCTCCACCTCACCGCCGGCCGCCTGCCTCGCTCCGCCGCCTCCCGGTAAGCCGCCACCCTCCCACGTCCACCGCCGCTGTCCCCCGCCACCGCCGGTTGCCGCCGGCGAGCTCGGGCGGCGTCCCGGCCGACTGCCGGACCTCAGGCGACTTAATGAAAAAAAATTAAAAAAATAAAACAAAAACCAGTGGGACCCACCTGTCAGAATATATTAATATTTATTTATTTATTTATTTATTATTTTTACTGAGGAAAAGATCAAAAAGAGTATTTAAATAATTAAATCTTATAAAAATCATAGAAAAATCATTATTAGTCAGAAAAATGCAAATAATATATCAAAATGTTCAGAAAAATAAGATCTACGCAATTATGTCATTTTGATTCGTGTTTGCATTGTAGAAAAAATTAAATTGACTAAAAACTCAAATTAGGGTTTCCGGAACCGCCGGAGAAATTAGGATCGCGATATTTTGAGCGTCCGGACTCCGATGAAATTGATTCTATTTGCATTAGTCCTTATTTTATGTCATCTATTCGGTGACATGCATTTCATCTCAGGCCGATGTTCCGCATTTTGATATTTATGTTTGTACCCTTAAACCCTTAAACTGCAGTACGATTTCTAGATAAGCTCCTTTTTCGCGATGAGAAGCTAGGTCGCTTTCTTTTATTAGGTCAATCTAACACTAATTTCCTTGTTGTGCAGCGCGTGTAGCTTGATGGATCGGGTGTGGATGTACGGTTCTCGTACGAACCAAGCGTACCTTGACGGTGTGACGAATTTTCTGAGAGTTGCCGAGGATGATAGGTTGAAGAAGGGTGTTGAATATATATATTGTCCTTGTTGCGACTGTAGAAATGAGAGATCATTTCTCGGACACAACTCAGCGCTACAGATCCAAGCGCACTTGATTATTAGGGGCTTCAAACCGGACTACGCGTGTTGGACCAAACATGGTGAAGAGCAGAACATGTCACAGGAAGACGTTGGCATCGTCGAAGAACCCGAAGTCAACGAAAGGAGAGAACATGGGGACGAAGTAGTTGCAGACGATGATTGTGGCCGCCACGAGGAAGTAGGTGCAGACGATGACTGTGGTGGCGCAGAGGACGATGATAGGTTGGATCAGATGCTGCGCGATGCCGACGTGAACTTTAATACTGAGAGAGACTTACACAAGTTCATGTACTTGATTGAGGACTCAGAGAAACCTTTGTTTCCGGGTTGCAAGCCGAAATACACAAAGCTGTCATCCGTGCTCGAGCTGCTCCAACTGAAAGCCAGCCATGGTTGGTCAGACAAGAGTTTCACGGCGCTCCTAGGTCTCCTCTCCGAGATGCTTCCGGATGGTAACGAGCTGCCCAAAAACACGTACCGAGCAAAGCAGGTGGTTTGTCCCCTGGGGATGGAGGTAGAAAGGATACATGCATGTCGGAACGACTGTATCCTGTACCGTAATGAATTATCGAACTTGCGTTCATGTCCAGTGTGCAAAGCATCTCGTTACAACCGTAAGAGCCAACCAGACGACAGCGAGTCTTCCATCGAGCCGAAGAAAGGAATTCCCGCTAAGGTGGTGTGGTACCTGCCCGTAATTCCGCGTCTAAAGCGTTTGTTCGCGAACCCAAAAGAGGCCAAATTGTTGTGCTGGCACTCGGAGGACCGTAAGAAAGATGGAAAGCTAAGACACCCTGCCGATTCCGCGCAGTGGAGAAACATCGACATGATCTTCGAAAACTTCGGTGCAGAGCCGAGGAATATAAGGTTCGTGTTGAGCACGGACGGAATGAATCCTTTCGGCAACATGAGCAGCCGGCACAGCACTTGGCCAGTTGCTCTTAGTATGTACAACCTACCACCTTGGCTGTGTATGAAGCGGAAGTACATCATGATGTCACTGCTTATCCAAGGGCCGAAGCAACCTGGGAACGATATTGACGTCTACCTAAGACCTTTGGTGGAAGATCTGAAAACACTGTGGAACGAAGGGGTGCAGGTATGGGATGCGTACAAACAAGAGAACTTCACCCTACACGCCATGTTGTTCTGCACGGTCAATGATTTGCCTGCCCTACGCAACCTTTCGGGCCAGAGTAAAGAGCCAGACAAGGCTTGCCCTCAGTGCTTGGATGGTACGGCGAGTAGGTGGCTGGCCCACTCCCGTAAGACGGTGTTCATGCGCCACCGTAGGTTCCTTAAGAGGAATCACCCGTACCGCAACATGAAGGACCAATTTGACGGGACGAGGGAGAGAGCTTTATGTCCAAGGCATTACAGCGGGCAAGAGGTGTACGATATGGTTAAGGATATCGATGTTGTCCTTGGAAAGAGTGGTAAAAAAGCGAAGGCCAGCGGCATGTGGAAGAAGAAATCAATATTTTGGGAGTTATCCTACTGGCAGCACCTTGAAGTTCGCCACTGCATCGACGTTATGCACGTAGAGAAGAACGTGTGTGACAGCCTGATTGGTCTCTTACTCAATATTCCAGGGAAGACGAAGGACGGCCTCAACGCACGCCTCGACTTAGTAGACATGAAGATCAGGCCCGAGTTGGCACCTGAGCCCTCCCAACAAGGCAGAACAAGGCTTCCTCCGGCCTGCTATAACCTGAAAAAGGCCGAGAGGACCGAACTATGCCGGTGCTTGCAAGGTGTGAAAGTTCCGTCCGGTTACTCCGCCAACATCTCGAAACTTGTTTCGATGGAAGATCTAAAATTGTTCGGCATGAAGTCCCACGATTGCCATGTGTTGATGACACAGATGCTTCCTGTTGCAATCCGAAATATCCAGCCGAGCTATCTCCGAGACACAATCACTAGGCTGTGCTACTTCTTCAACACAATCTCTCAGAAGGTCATCGATCCCGAAGCACTAGATGTGTTGCAGGCCGCTCTGGTGAAGACATTATGTCATCTTGAGATGTACTTTCCTCCGTCGTTTTTTGATATCATGGTCCATGTTACCGTCCACCTCGTGAGAGAGATAAAGATCTGTGGACCGGTATTTCTACGCCAGATGTACCCGTTTGAGCGGTACATGGGAATTCTCAAGCAGTACGTACGAAATAGATCTCGTCCAGAGGGCAGCATCATCGAAGGTTACACAACCGAAGAGGTGGTCGAGTTCTGTGTCGATTACATGGACCAGCTCAAACAGATAGGTGTGCCTACGTCTCGCCACGAGGGGAGACTGGATGGCAAAGGGACCATAGGAAGGAAAACACTCATCCCTGACTACGCGTCGTTATCTCAAGCCCATTTCGCAGTCTTGCAACACATGACTGAAGTTGCCCCGTATATCAACATGCATAAGGACGAGCTGCGCAGAGAGAATCCAGGCCGTACGGAGGCTTGGCTTACCAGACAGCACAACCGCAGCTTCAACAACTGGTTGCGGGTTCGAAGTGCTAATAGTACAACAGAGGAGAATATTGGCTGGTTGGCCAGATGGCCAAGTCACACGATCCTGAAATTTGAAGCCTACGACATAAATGGGTACACCTTTTATACCAGAGCACAGGATACGAAGAGCACGGTACAAAACAGCGGTGTCCGCATAGATGCCTTCCAGGACAAACGTGGTGTGTGTGCGTACTACGGGTACATTGAGGAGATCTGGGAACTCGACTATGTACGTTTCAGGATCCCCCTCTTCCGGTGCCGTTGGGTCGCACTCTCAAGTGTTAAGGTCGACAAGTACGGCATGACTACAGTGGACCTCGAACGTGCCGCATACAAAGAGGAACCATTCGTACTCGCTAAACAAGCTACTCAGGTCTTTTATGTCCAAGACCCGGCAAATCAGAAACTTCACGTAGTCCTTCAGGGGAAAAGAAGGATTGTCGGAGTTGAGAATGTCGTGGATGAGGAAGAGTACAATCAATTTGATGAGTACCCTCCTGGAGACGGCACCGCGCTCAACGAAGAACAACTACCGTTCGGGGCCACCTGCTATCTGCGCGTCGATCATCAAGAAGGGCTGGTTGTTAAAGGAGATTAGGTTATTTTCTATGATCGAACCCGATTGTTATGTATCGTCACCAGGGTTTTTTGTATGAACTATTAATGTAATAAAAATATGAAAAATAGTTGTACCATGAAATTGTACATATGAAAATATGAATTTATAAAAAAAGTTCAACTCGTTTGGAGTTCATATGAAGTTTTTATGAATTTTACAAGTTTAATGCATTTTTTGCATTCAATTTTATGAGTTCCCAATGAAGAGAGTAATATAAAACCTTAGTTTACTACACATTATTACTGCCTTTAAATGCAACATGAAATTTAGCAGATGGTAAAAAGATGAACTTCAGCATGAGATTCAATGTATGCCATGAGCTAGAGGATTCGAACTGCAAACTAACGCAACTGGAATCAGGTTAATCGGAGTCCGGACGCTTGACTTATCGCGATCCGAAGCTTCCGGCTAATCGGGGAAACCCTAATTGGAGTTTTTAGCAATTTTCCTTTTTCCTAACATGGATGAATATGATATGATTGAATAGATCTCATTTTTCTGAACATTTTGATATATTATTTGCATTTTCCTGAATTAAGATGAATTTTCTACGAATTTTACAAGATTTAAACCAATTTAAATCCTTTTTTGTATTTTTCTCAGTAAAGAATAACAGAACTAAACAGTAAATACTTTTATCACCTACCCCATACCTAGCCTCAGAGAATGACAGGTGGGACCCTTGGTCAATTCGGGTCAAGATTGACCAAGACTATGACAAGGGGACCCACATGTCATAACACTCTCTTTTCTTTTCTTTAATTCTTTTTCCAATTTCTTATGTGCGGGACCCACTTGCCATAGACACAGCTAAAGAGCTCAATTAACACACTGGTTAACTATTAACTTACTGCATGGATTACAAATAGCAATCACTAAGCAACTAAACATGCCCTAACCGAACTAATTAACCTAATTAGCTACCAGCTAACCAACTAACTAACTTAGCTAACAACTAACCAATCTGACTAACAACTAAATAACTAACCCTGGCTATTTACTAACCAACCTAACCACTGATTAACAGCCCTAACTAACAACTAACTACTCATCTAACCAATTACTAAACCAACTATCCCTAGCTAACTTAACTAATCAATCTAACTAGTAACTTAACTAATTTATAAAAAAAGTTCAACTCGTTTGGAGTTCATATGAAGTTTTTATGAATTTTACAAGTTTAAGGCATTTTTTGCATTCAATTTTATGAGTTCCCAATGAAGAGAGTAATATAAAACCTTAGTTTACTACACATTATTACTGCCTTTAAATGCAACATGAAATTTAAAAAAGGTAAAAAGATGAAAAAATGCCCAGCTACACTAGGGTTTTGGTTTCCGAAGCCTGCACCCAATCAAGCCCATCACAGGCGACATGGGCCGGAGCCCAAATCAAGCCCATCACAGGCGATCGGGCACAGGCCCGTACTGACCAGCGGCCCCAGTAGCCAGGGCGGACGATCGGACGAATATGCTCGGTTGAGAGAAGCTCGACAGCCCCGCTCAAAGAACGGTATATAAACCGGTCGAAGCCTCCGTAAACTAGCGAGGTGGGACTAAAAGTCCCACCCCGCGTCGGCTCTGCACGGTGCATTAGTAGTCCAGACGGTTCTATAAAGGAAAGCGTCCGCACTAATTAGTGCAGACGGCTCCACATTGAGACCTGTCTGCACTAACGTTAGTGCGGACGGGTCCATATGGAGAACCGTCTGCACTAATAAGTGTCCCGCCTACACTATTAGTACAGACGGTTCTCAATATGTAGCCGTCCGCACTAATGTTAGTGCAGACAGGTCTCAATATGGAGCCGTCTGCACTAATGCGTGGGGGGCGCTTTCCAGTGGGAGAGGCGGAACGCGGGAAGGTGGAAGGCGCGCGCGGGGGTAAACGGGCCGCCCGAGGCGGCCCAACAGGCTTCGGCCTCTTTTCCTTTATAGATTTTTCTTTTTCTTTTATACAGATTCATTCCTGCTGTCATTTTATGTATAAATATTTGTCCAAAAATTATGAACTTTTTACAGGGGCCTTATAACATTATTTGGAACCTTCTGTAGAAGTTTGAGTTGATTTGGAGTTCATTTGAGTAGGGTTCTAGTTCAAAGCTAGGGTTTGACCTAATTCGATGATTTGAACTAGAGCTAGGTCCTATCCTTCTCCAAGAATTCTGAAATTTGGCATGAAGTTAATGTTCCCCTATTTATGTCCATCCCTGAAGTTTGGTGAATTTTTATACTCATTTGCTTGCCCATTTTCTATGATTTTCAGAAGTTTAAGTCATTTCTAGTAATAGATAACCCTATTTCTAGTAATAAATAACCTTGAAATTTTTTCTACCCTCAAGATATACCATTACATGTTCCATGTCAAAATTTGGCATTTTTTGGGGTTCGTTTGCTATATTTAAGTCATTTAGTGCATTTCTACGCATTTAGCGAATATAATTCCAATTTGAACTGCAAGTGCATGAAAAATTTGGCAAAATTATGATGAAAAATCCTATTTGTGGTCTTTAGTCTATGTTTAGGCCTTATCCAAGAAAAGGAAAGGAATTTCAAACATCAAGGTGCCGAGACTCGACCCCGAACATGGAGGTTATTGGTTTTTTAATTCAGAAAAATGCAAACGAAGTCAGAAAAACATGAAACTTGGCATGGTGCCCTCATATGGCATCAATATGCTGTGGTAAAAATTTGAGAAGGTTTTGCAAAAGTTGTGACGTATACTACTTAGAAACCCCAAGATCTCCGAGGAAGAATCTAGGTTTTGAGAGGGAACGGGTCAGATTTGAAGGCAAAGTGACGGTTGCTTCATCGGTTAACCTTGAAATTTTTTCTACCCTCAAGATATACCATTACATGTTCCATGTCAAAATTTGGCATTTTTCGGGGTTCGTTTGCTATATTTAAGTCATTTAGTGCATTTCTAGGCATTTAGCGAATATAATTCAAATTTGAACTGCAAGTGCATGAAAAAGTTGGTAAAATTGGGTTGAAAAATCCTAATGGTAGTCTTTAGTCTATGTTTAGGCCTTACCCAAGAAAAGGAAAGGAATTCCAAACATCAAGGTGCCGAGACTCGACCCCGAACATGGAGGTTATTGGTTTTTTAATTCCAAAAAATGTAAACGAAGTCAGAAAAACATGAAACTTTCCATTGCTTCATCATATGACACCTAGAGGCTATGGTAAAAATTTGAGAAGGTTTAGCAAAGAAAAATACCATTAAATGCAACATGAAATAAAAATAGGTAAAAAAAGGAAAAAAACAAGCCTACCACTGGGGTTTTGGTTTCCAAAGCCTGCACCCAAATCAAGCCCATGACAGGCGACATGGGCCGAAGCCCAAATCAAGCCCATCACAGGCGACTCGGGCACAGGCCCGTACTGACCAGCGGCCCAGTGGCCTGGCGGAGGATCTGACAAATATGCTCAGTTGAGAGAAGCTCGACAGCCCCGCTCAAAGAACGGTATATAAACCGGTCGATGCCTCCGTAAACTAGCGAGGTGGGACTAAAAGTCCCACCCCGCGTCGGCTCTGCACGGTCCACTAATAGTCCAGACGGTTCTATATTGGAAAGCGTCCGCACTAATTAGTGCAGACGGCTCCGTATTGAGACCTGTCTGCACTAACGTTAGTGCGGACGGCTCCACATTGAGAACCATCTGCACTAATGTAGCAGGGTCCCGCCTGCTACATTAGTGCAGACGGTCCTCCATGTGGAGCCGTCCGCACTAACGTTAGTGCGGACGGCTTCATATTGCGAACCGTCTGCACTAATGTAGCAGGGTCCCGCCTGCAACATAAGTGCGGACGGCTCCATATTGAGAACCGTCTGCACTAACGTTAGTGCGGACGGGTCCATATGGAGAACCGTCTGCACTGTTAGTCCGGACGGTTCTGTATTGCGAACCGTCTGGACTACCTTCTATAATAAATCCCCTCTTTCGACAGCCGCCCTCCAGTTTCAAAATTTTCGCTAAGTCCCTAGCCCTATTCTTCCCCGAGCTCCCCGCCGCCTCCGACCTTCCCGCCGCCCCCGAGCTCCCCGCCGCCCCCGAGCTCCCCGCCGCCGACGAGCTCTCCGCCCCCGAAGCCCTCAGGCAGACGCCGCCGCCCCCGACCCCCGAGCTCCGCCGCCTCCCGAGCTCCCCGCCGCCCCCGAGCTCCCCGCCGCCGACGAGCTCTCCGCCCCCGAAGCCCTCAGGCAGACGCCGCCGCTGCCCCCGAGCTCCCCGCCCCCCGAGCACCCCGCCGCCCCCGAGCTCCCCCGACCGCCGGCCTCCTCCGATCACCTCCTCGAGCTCCCCTGACCACCGCAGCCCTCGATCCTCTACTCCAGGGTGAGCATTGCTTATGTGGCCATTTGTGCATCCATGGATTATAATGTTTTGTGGACTGTTCAACGCAATCTCACCTCTGTTGCTCGTGTTCACCTTTCTTGAGAACACACTATATGATTCCTGGTCCTTGTTTAATCAGGCGGATAGTTGGGATTTTGGTGTTGGTAAGGACTGTAACTAAGACAATCTTGTTGTACCATTTGCAGTTTATATGGTATACTGATTAATCAACTTCTATTAGAATCTACAACTTCTGTGTGATCTCCCACTGCCACAAAGAAATGGAATATTAAATATTCTTGCATAATTTTCCAGCATTCCTTGAAAGCGTCTCAGTAGGTGTTTGTTTTGTTAAATATATGCTGATTTGTTATTATTTTGTTGGTTATGGAACACAGTAGATATATGTCCAGTGGATTAGACCTTTCTTTTATAAATGTGTGATCTGATAACATGGTTTCTCCTTGTTAACCTGTTAAGTCAACTAGTGAACCAACCATGCTAATTATTAATAAGCCATGAACATGTATATCCGAGTTCAGACTAGCTGTGCTATAGGACTATTCATCGTTAGTTTGTGCACTTAAGGAAAAAATTGTTAGAGCTCATGTTTACATCTTGTTCGCTTGGAACAAAAAAAATAGAAAAACAAGAGAAAGAAACAAAGTATTATTGAAAAGTGTTCAGCTAATACCTCCTTGTTTTGGAGCTATATTTAAAGTTGACAAATTATGCTGCTACGTGCACTTATAACCCATTGTTGTGCTTTGACTCACACTTTTGAATTCGCTCAATCATCACCTTGTACTTCTCTGCTATCACAAGTGTATGTTGCATTTTTCAATTCTCATCGGAATGGTAAGATCACACTTGTTTTAGAATGGTGAGATTGAGTGATTCCACATACTTTGTGCCAATATACATCTTTTTGTGCCATTAATCATGGCAGATTGTAAGTATGACTATTGATCATTCTATGGGAGCACTGATTTGGAGGAATACCTTGATTGGGTACAACATATGGAGATTGAAATTTAGAAGGTCCTAATGGTTCGTAACCAAGTGTCAAGAGCCACCAAGGAGTTCATAGACTATGCTAGCTACTGATCGAAGTGTGGTCCAGATAGATGGACAATCAAAACTTGGGAAGAATTAAAGAAGGCCATGAGTGATAAAATTACTATATGTTGGCTACGTGTGTTCTCGTTATCTTCACTTTGGTCTTTTGTATTATCAATACTTACTCTCGATAATGACATTGCAAATCTGACTGTATGTTGAGGAAAGTTGTACATGTATATCTCCGTCTTCACCGTCTCCGTCTTCACCTTGCCCCCTTCATTATTCTTATTTAAGTACATGCACCGGAGACACCAAATCGTCTTTGTTTTCACGATCGAGAGAATGGAGAAGAGTGATAACAGAATAACTTTATCTAGATAAACGAATGAATTGAATAGAGAATGAATTCATACGAGTAGTTGTGAAGAGTATTTGTGCGAGATATAAGAGTGAGAAGAACTTGAGAGAAAGCTCAAATGAACGAGATACGAGATGTAAAAGAAAAAACGAAAAGTGGTGAGAGTAATAAACGAGAAAGAAGTAAATAGAGAGTACATTTAGATTTAAAGAGTATAAATACAATGCACGATCCAGAGAATGGAGAAGATATGGAGGGAAGATGCAAAGCGCCAGACTATGGCAGATATAGTAAACAGTTCGTCGTGGCTCCGTCGTAAGCGTCAGTCTAAGTCATCGGAGAGTAAAGCAAAGTCGGAGGCAAAGACATATATAACTCATGTAGCCCTCATGTATAAAAGAGTTCAGGAAGATATTTATGATGAGATTACGAACATTAGCACTATTTACGAGGTTGTTTAATTCATAAAGTATGTGTCTTTATATGAAAATGTCTACAATCTAGTCTGTGTACGGCATATCTAAATTTTTCGTCTTTTGAAGATGGCGTCCGGAGGAGATGAACGTGAACAGCCGGTGGCCTCTTCTCCCCGACAAGACGAGCCGCACGTGTCTCCTCAACCGGCTCAACCGCCTCTACCGATGCCCTCCGAACCTGCAGAAGCCTCGTCTCGTGAGCAAACCGAAGAATCGGGTGGGCAGAAGCGAAAGCGAGGTGGCCGAGGCAAAAATAAAATGCCTACGGGTCACTTCACGATAACTCAAGTCAGTGCTGAGGGTGTGCCCGTATTGCCTCAGCAGGCTCAGGCGGCATTCCGTAGAGCGTGCGCGTCACTGGCGAGGGAAAAGATCCCGATAACGTACGCCAGCTGGCCGTCAGTGCCGGATCACGAGAAAGAGTTCCTGTGGAACACCATCCAAGGACAGTTCGACTTCCCGGAAGGTACCGAGCAGGCCGTGGAAAGACAGGCAAAAGCGAAGATGGGCAAAGCGTGGAAGACCTTCAAGAGCGAGCTGTACAACACGTACGTCAAGAACGATCTTATGCCCTACAGGCAGGACCCGAACACTTACGGGTACCTGGAGGATCAATGGGCGGAATTCGTGAAGAGGTGCACGTCAGAGGAATTCGTGCAGAAGAGCCAGGCAAACAGGGCCCGTCAGGCATGCAACGTTCACCCCCACAGGCTTGGAAGCGGGGGGTACGCGCGCAAAGAGCTGGAATGGAGAACAGAGGACGAGCGGGCGTCTCAGGAGAGTCGCGACACCCCGTTCTCCCAGATCCCAGAGAGGCGGGCCCGGAACTGGTTTCGCGCGAGGGCCAACATCTCGGCTGATGGCACCGTCGCCTTCAACAAGCCCAAAACTGTCCAAGTGGCTGAAAACATCATGCGACTATCAGAACAATCCGCCCAAGGAACTTTCCAAACAGCCAGGGAGAAGGACATACTAACCTCGGCTCTGGAAAACAAAGAGCACCCGGGTCGAACGCGTGGCCTAGGGGTGACGGTTCCATGGAAGCTGGGATTCCCGGACGATGCGGGACAGTACAGGAGTCGGAGGAGAACAAAAGCAGAGCGCGAGGCAGCCGAGCGTGAACGGATGAAGCAAGAGCTGATGGATGAAATATTTGCAGGCCTACAAGAGAGGATCGATGCAAGGGTCGAAGAACGGGTACGGCAGATAAGGCAGGAGGATGCAGCCGCCGGGGCCGAACGCAGCCCCGCAGCCTCATCCCCACATGGTCGGCGCCGGAGTAGCTGCGCATCCGTGGAAAACGAGAATGCCGAAGACGTGGAAGAACAATCCCCACCGCAGCACGTTCGAGATGACGACCGCGCCGACGACTTACCTAATTTCGACCCTATTCTGCCTGAAGACGTCAATGAAAGATTCCCTCTCGACGAGATAGCGGTGGCAACCAAGTGCAAACTCCTCGTGCCCAGCAGTTTTGGCCCCGGTGACATGCTTGAGGCTGGCCAGGGGTTAGTATTTCCACCTTCAGAAAGCACGATGACGGTGCACGGAGTTCCGCTAGCGGCGGATAAAGCTAAGGTGGCAGTGGACATGGTGCATGCGAATTGCAGATCCTTCAGACTTCCTGTACCGCCGGAGGACGACGTCACGACACTGGGGCAGGCCATCCACACGTTCATCCAGTGGCCGAAGAAGTACATTTCCCTAGTTGCCCCTCCACCTCCTCCACGGCCGCTGTCTCCGGTGCATTACGGTAAAGATTTCTCAATCCGTCGTCCTCCACCGAAGGTGAAATCCGCTTCAGCACGATCTCAGCAATCTAGCAGATCTAGCCAACAGGCTGCCAAAACAGCTCCTCAAGCTCAGCGTAGGGCCACCAGAAATAGCACAAAGTTGGCTAAGGGCAAAGAGGTAGACGAAGAACCCGAGATAAGAAAATACACGGAACGGCAGCCGCTAGTGACACGGGCGGCGTTAGAGCGACTTGGCTGGGCAGCCACGATTTTGCACGATTATTACATGAAGAGGTCCAACGAGGAGACAGAGCTTCCTCAGAATATCTGCGCCGCGTACAAGCGGCAACATTTCCTTCATGCAAGTGGAACCTTTACCATTGAGTTCTCGGATTTATCAGACCTCTACCGTCATGACGCCCTCGATGCCAGCCTATTAAGATGCTGGACACTGTAAGTGTTCTCAATCACTGTTTAAGCTAAATGAATTGCCTAACTTATTGATACGCTCTTTCAATGACATTACTTTTATGTGCAGACATATGATTCAAGAGGCTAGGATAGATAACCCTAATATCGGATTCCTCGATCCGGGAGTGGTCATATGCACAATGGTCCAATTTCAGCCGAACGAGGTCGAGGATTACATTTCGGACGCCATGCTCGTTCAGTGTACTAAGCGCGCCATTCTTCTACCGTACAACTATGGCTTCCACTGGATGCTCGTCGGCCTCGAGCCAGAACGTCTACATGCCACGTACTTCGACTCTAGGGACTACCCACCAGAGAAGTACGCAGATTTGACGACGGTGCTCAACGGGGCGTTCAAGAAATATGTTGCCAAGGGCGGGCTTGTGAAAACAACAAAAACCGAACCTACCCACCGATTTCATTTCCCGGTAATAATTCCTCCCTCGCCCAAGAATAATCACCTCGCACGTTCTAATATGTATTCGGTAAAACTAAATTACCCTGCAAGTAACCATGATTTCTACAGTGCCACAAGTAGCCCTGCAGCACTGCTGCCGCGGCAGCGGAATCAGCCATTTCCGCTGCCGCGGCAGCAGGCGGCAGCATGCCGCCTTGCCGCACGGCTGCCGCGGCAGCCGAAACGTCCGTTTCAGCTGCCGTGGCAGAAGGCGGCACTACCGTAGCCCTGCAGCACTGCTGCCGCGGCAGCGGAATCAGCCATTTCCGCTGCCGCGGCAGCAGGCGGCAGCATGGCGCCTTGCCGCACTGCTACCGCGACAGCAGAAACGGGTTGTTTCTGCTGCCGCGGCAGCAACGCTCTCCTAACACAGCATTTCTGCAAACGGTTCCAGGGGTAGAACCGTCTGTACAATTAATTTATGCAGACGGTTCTGAAAACGGAACCGTCTGTACAAATGATTTTGAAGTACTGTTGTATGCATTTGTGCAGACGGTTTTGTTGTTGGGAGCCGTCTGTACAAATGCTTCGGAGGCACTGTACCAGATAGTAGTACAGACGGCTCGTGTGTGGAGCCGTCTGTACTAAGTGTTTGTACAGACGGTTTCAATAACCGTCTGGACAAAGTTCATTTGTCCAGACTGTTTCGTCCAGACGGTTCGGAAAACCGTCCCGCCCGGTGTTTCCGAACCGTCTGGACAAATGAATTCTGTAGTAGTGCCAGGTGTCACTCTAGCGAGCGACACGGACGCTGGTTCGGGATGCCTTACCCATATGAAAGATGTAGTTCGAGATCTGTTCTTGTACCTAATTGTTTTCCATCTGTGTTCTCGGAGGTTGAAAGCAATTGATTTCATCAAGGAACTTTCCACTCTGATCCGTGAGACAATAGTTAGCAGTCCGTCGTGTACTCGCGGACCCTGGCAGCTTGAGAACACCTTTAAGTTAGGCTTGGTGCTTTTAGAGGATTCAATTGTTCTTTTACTTCAACCTTTTCTCACCTTTTCTGTATCTAAGTGTCTCAAGTGGAGGTGATTTTTTTGTGCCCAATGTTATTTGATTTTTTTTTATCTTGCATGTTTCAAATTTCGCTTGGTCCTGTTTTCTCCATATACATGTCGACTACCAAGAACCGACAGCTGACAGGTATGTGCGATCAGTTTGTCCATGACGTTCCTGCAAATTATTTAGTTCAGGGTCAGCATTTTTTCCGCGAACGGTCCACCGGCACTCGATCTTGATCGGTTTAGTTTTTAGTGTAGTTTCTCGTTGTGATCTTGTTCCTGCTTTTTGTAGCTTTTGGTAGCTATTTGAGGCAAGAACTTTGAGCAAACACTAATTTGCTGTATTTTTTGTGAGAAAGAGAGAGGTATATTTATTACTCTGATAAACGACTATAATATAGAGCAACCAAATCCTCGACAGAACTACAGCACGCAGTGGTGCCGGACCTCGTCCTGAAAGAAGTTTTTAGCCAGTCGTTGTGCCAATTCGTGTGCAACAATTCACTCTGTGAGTTTTGAAGTTGTGATCTTTGGGTGGCGCCTATTCAACCCCCATCTAGTCGCCTTCGCGGTTCTGAAAGGTACCTCCTTTTCTACGGTGAGAACATTAAATTACACGCGCGTTTCCATTCCATATTTCCATGTGTCGTTGAATTAATTTATCGCTGTCCATCTTGTTGGGTTGACCATTGCGTCCTCCCATGCACACGTTTTGGAACATCTTTGTGACTGCGTGGCGTGGAACTTTCCAGCGTTGAAGCATTCAAATTGTCCTTATGTTTTATTCCTAGCTTGGAGCTAAGCATCACATCGACTATATCAACCTGGAGATGGCAGCCAGAAAAACGGTAATTCAGCTGCAAGGTCGCTCTGACCACGCGGCGTTTCGGCGGACACCACAGTTTAGCTGCGAACCCTCTAGCTACATGCACGCATGCATGCAACCGAACAGTATGCGAGCCTCTGAACCAGTCAGCACATTTAGAGTGAACGACATTGAAGGGTGACAACGGAGAGCGTCAATCCTACAGATGATCTCGATCTTGCAACTCTGTTTATTCAGCGCGTGAAAGTACCCCTCCTTGCATTGCATACTGACCTTGCAATACATTTACCTATGTCCCTTCTTTTTTGTTTTAACCCAGGCTGCTGCTAGCATGCATTGTCTAGTAGTTCAGTTTGACTGTTCATCAGGTGTAAGTAATCCAATTACTATCTGCAAACGTATCTCCATATATTAATTAGAAGCTTCCTCCAATATGCAGAATATGACAATGAAAATCTTTCGATCTGTTCAACTGGTATACTCCTCGGATTCGCTTCTCACAACTGCGCGTTTTTACCAATGACAAGTAAACACACGTAAAGAGAACTACATGTCCTATTAAAAAAACAGAAATATATATTCATGTCTTGTGAAGGAAACGGACCTAATTGTGGTGATGTAATCTGCTCCTTCACCCAACTAAGCTATACTTGGTACCCTAAAAAGGAAAACAAAAATAACTAAGCTATGCTTGGTTCCTCTCACAACTGCGTGTTGGATGGGTCTACTACATATACTCGCAGAAGGACAGGAAGATCGACAAGGTTAAAAACCATTTGCAGCAGTTGGTATATATGGAAATTTCTTCGGACTCGAGACATTTGCGTTTACCATGTATCTCTCTTCAGTAGTAGAAAAGTTCGTGCGTGGGAAAGCACACGCACGGACGCGTTGAACTTGTAAAGATATCGGACTAGCTGGGCATAAAGCAAGGATACAAATGTCATTGTCGTCCAGATATGCGAGTGTTCATCGACCTTTGCCTTCTGTGTTAATCGACTATGTTAACATCGTCAGGTAAATGCTACTCTTGTGGACAGGTGTTTACTGCTCCCTGTAAATTAAGCTTCGTCTACTTGGAGCAAGGCATCTCGTCGTAACACCTAGCTCGATCATCTCGTTTTCAGTTTGACTTGACGTGTTTCAGTTTCTTGCATTGTTCCAAGGTCAGAGGTTTTGAATCGTATGTCACTGTCAATACTAATAAAAGTTAAGAAAATATTGCGATTTCAGAAGAAACTATATATGCATGTTCCATATTTCTATATATATACTTCTATGGAGCGATCGACACAGACTTTGTGCTTACTTTCTACATATATAGGTATGTATGTTGCATGCAATGTCCTTTACTAATTCAAGGAATGTTGGAAATAATCCAAATTGAGGGAGTTTGAGTTAGCTTCAGAGTTGAAGTCATGTGTGGTTTGGTTACCGAGTCCGGTTTCAAATCCTGTAAGTTAATTAGTATAAGTGAAGCACAGGGGGCTGCTGTGTTGAGCAGGGCCTCGGAAAAACAAAAACTTCTTTCTGCTCTCGCGTATGCGCGTGCTGTGTTACGATTGTGAGGTTCCAGCGAGTTGTCTCGAGCGCGTCGAGTTGCCGCAGGTGTTTGATCCTTGGCGAAAGCCAACAAGTGGTATCAGAGCCTTGTTCAAGGTCATCGGGTGGAGGCCGACGCAGCGAAGGCATTGGTGAAAGCGACGACCGAGAAGATGGCTATGAAAGAGGGAAGCACATCTTTCCTTATCCGATGCTAATGAAGAGCAACTACTCGCTATGGGCAACCAAAATGAGGGCATCGTTGCGCGCACAAGGAATTTGGGACGCAGTAGAACCAGAGGACTCAAGCAAGACCGTTGATGAGAAGAAGGATCAGATAGCACTGACGGCCATCTATCAAAGCATCCCTGAAAACAAGCTCGTTATGATCACCGAAAAACAGACAGCTATGGAGGCATGGAAGGCACTGAAGACGATGTGCTTGGGAGATGATCGAATCAAGGAGGCGAGGGTGCAAACCCTCAAATCCGAGTTTGAGAAATTACAGGTGAAGGAATCAGAATCAGTCGATGATTTTGCTCTTAGGCTGACGACCATCACCAACGACAAACGAGCGCTTGGCTTACGCCGTCGAAAAATTCCTTCGAGCCGTCCCCTCAAAGTTTCTCCATATTGCATCTACTATAGTGCAATTTGGTGATTTCAAAACAATGATAGTGGAAGAGGTCATTGGAAGGTTAAAGGCTCATGAGGAACGACTGCAAGGCTACGGCAACAAAGATGAAGAGCATCTCTTGTTAACGAGATCAAAGTGGATAGCAAGAGCGCGTGGACGCCGCCGTGACAAATCCACAATTCGATGCTATAACTGTCAGCAGTATGGACACTACGCATGAGAGTGTCGCAAACCAAAGAAGGAGAGGGCGGAGGCGCTTCTCACACTGCTCTGACGGTGATGTAGCAGCAACAAAGTTAAGAGTCGTGTCTTAGTATTATTTTTGTTGAGTTTGCATGGGCACAACGCTGAGATGTGATCAGTGTGTGTGCACATGTAAGTCGAGACAGGGTCATTTGCGTGTGTCGATGATGTTGAAGCTTAGCATGTAGTGGGACAAGGACCAGTGAAGAGGTGTCTCTCCATGAGACTGCATGAGGCTAATGGTGTGTCTAGTGTTAGAATTAATGGGCCTAAAGCCCATGTTCCAATTAATTCCTGGAAAAATCTCAAAGGCCCATTTGGTTGGATGGCATGAGTGGAAGTTTAGTCCCATATTACTAGTGGAGGTGGAGGGAGACCAAATTATAAGGAGTTGTGTTGCCCACTTCCTTGAGGCTTGAGAAGAGGACTAGTTCATGCGCACTCCTCCTTCGCCGTGCGCGTCGTGTTTCGTGATCGAGCCGAGCCGAGCCGAGCTAAATTTGTGCGTGAATTTTTTGCCACTCGGGACAGAGGTTTTGCACGAGTTGTTAACGGACGCGTTACTCGTGCTTATCGGATTGTGGGACTATTACTGACTCGAACGTGGAGTCGTGTAGTCCCACGTCCTAACCCCGAGTGACTGTATGAGGAGGAGCAGGGTAACCCTAGACGTCACGAAAGTTTGCATCTGCTTCCTCGCGCTCACGTCTTCCACCGCCTTCGTTCCTTTTCGCTATGCTGCCTTCCAGCTTTCCCATCCCGGCGACTGCGTACACGGCCGTACGGGAGAGCAGGCCTCCAGAACCCGTCTCTCGAGAACCTGTACCGGGTGAGGGGCGATAAGGTTTTTGGGGAGCGTCTCGGCGCGACTGCTCACGATCGAACGCTTCCTCGTCTTCATTGACTACCGCACGGCTGCCTCGACTGCTTCCTCGTCGTCGGACGACTACTTCGACTATGAGGACTTCATCGCCATGTCTTCTGATGCCAACGCTGGATTGTTCGCCGCGGCTATCCCGACGTACGTATTCCTGGCTTTCTGCCTTGCTTTTGATGCAAATGAAATAGAGATGCTAGCCGGTTATTTAGCTTTCATTTGCATGTCTAGTTTGCCTTGGTTGGTCTATCCAATTTGCGCATTTGTCATGATGATTTCCTGGATTAGATTAATTCGAAAATTGCTAATTAGTTCAACAATCCAAAAACCATATATGTTTAGGCAATTTTCGACTGCCGGTTTTGCCGCGTCACTGAAACCAAACCCGTTTACTGGTGTGCATTTTAAGTGATGGCAGACTAAAACCATCTTGTGACTCACTGCTATGAACGTCTACTGGGTGGCTAGTGGCAAACCGGAAGGGCTTACTCCTGAACAGGAGAAGGCATTCCAGGATGCCACTGTCCTCTTTGTGGGTGCCGTTATAAGTGTGATCGGAGACAAGTTGGTGGATGCGTATTTACACATACGCGATGCCAAAGAACTGTGGGATGCGCTCGAAGCTAAGTTCGGCGCAACAGATGCTGGCAGCGAACTGTATGCCATGGAGCAATTTCATGATTACAAGATGGTTGAAAACCGTTCTGTAGTCGAGCAGGCTCATGAGATACAGTGCATTGCCAAGGAGCTCGAACTTCTCAAATGTGTTTTACCCGACAGGTTTGTCATGGGGTGCATTATCGCTAAGCTTCCTCAGTCTTGGAGGAACTTTGCCACTTCACTGAAACATCAGAGACAAGAGATTTCTGTTGAGAATCTCGTGGGGTCTCTGGATGTGGAAGAGAAGGCGAGGGCAAAAGACACACACACTAAGGGAACAGAGGGACAGTCCAGCGCCAACATGGTGCAGAAGAATGCCCACAAGTTCAAGGGAAAGTTCAAAGCCCAAACCTTGCTATGTGTGCGGTGAGGTTGGTCACTGGGCTCGTCAGTGCAAACACCGCAAAGGCAAGAAAGGCCCTCAAGGACAGAACTCCAAGTCTGTCAATGTGACTGTCAGCAACAATGAAACTGGAGCAACCGGGTACGGTAATTTACCTACTGTACTCTCTGTAAGTCAGTCCACTGATTGGTGGATTGATACCGGTGCTAATATACGTGTGTGTGCTGACATCTCCTTGTTCTCTTCTTACTAGGCCGCTCGGGATTCTACCGTCCTAATGGGGAATGGGTCACATGCTTCTGTTCGTAGTGTTGGCACGGTAGATCTGAAGTTTACTTCGGGGAAGATCGTGCTGCTGAAGAACGTGCAGCATGTCCCTTCGATGAATAAGAATCTCGTTAGTGGTTCTCTTCTTTGTAAAGAAGGGTTTAAGTTGGTGTTTGAGTCCAATAAAGTAGTTGTGTCTAAGTATGGATTCTTTATTAGTAAAGGTTATGAGTGCGGAGGTCTGTTCCGCCTTTTTCTATCAGATTTCTGTAATAAGGTCATAAACCATGTTTGCTCTAGTGTTAATGAAACTGATGTTTGGCATTCACGACTTTGTCACATTAATTTCGGTTGTATGACGCGGCTTGCTAGTTTGAATTTAATTCTGAAATTCACCTCAGCCAAAGGCTCTAAGTGTCAAGCTTGTGTGCAAGCTAAGCAGCCTCGTAAGCCTCATAAGGCTGCGGAGGAAAGAAACTTGGCACCATTGGAGCTCATACATTCAGACCTTTGTAAGATGAATGGTGTGTTGACTAAAGGTGGAAAGAAATATTTCATGATGTTGATTGATGATTCGACTAGATTTTGTTATATATATCTCTTCAAAATGAAAGATGAGGCTCTACACTACTTTAAAATCTATAAGGCAGAAGTTGAAACTCAACTTGAAAGAAAAATCAAAAGGCTTCGGTCAGATCGTGGTGGAGAGTACTTTCCGAATGAGTTCAACCTATTCTGTGAGGAACATGGTATAATCCATGAGAGGACGCCTCCCCATTCACCTCAGTCAAATGGGGTTGCTGAGAGGAAAAACCGGACTCTAACTGATTTGGTTAATGCCATGTTAGACACTGCGGGTTTATCCAAGGCATGGTGGGGGGAGGTGATTTTGACTTCCTGTCATGTCCTAAATAGAGTTCCTACAAAGAATAAGGAGATTACTCCTTTTGAACAGTGAGAAAAGAAAAGATTAACACTCTCTTACCTACGCATTTGGGGTTGCTTGGCCAAAGTAAATATGCCAATAACCAAGAAGCGTAAGCTTGGACCTAAAACTGTTGATTGTGTCTTTCTGGGCTATGTTCATCATGGCATCGGTTATAGATTTCTAGTAGTGAAATCTGAAGTACCTGACATGAGAGTCGGTACCATCATGGAGTCTAGAGATGCCACATTCTTTGAGGATATTTTTTCTATGAGAGATATGCCTAGCACTTCTAGTCAGGAATCTGAGTTAACTCCGACACCTACCATTCCAATGGAATATCTTGAACATACACATGACGAAAACTATGAGAAGATAGACAATGAAACTCCTACAAGGAGCAAGAGACAAAGGACTTCAAAGTCTTTTGGTGATGATTTCATTGTATATCTTGTGGATGACACTTCCAATACGATTTCAGAAGCTTATGCATCTCCTGATGCAGACTACTGGAAGGAAGCAGTCCGTAGCGAGATGGATTCCATCATGGCTAATGGGACATGGGAGATCACTGATCGTCCTTATGGTTGTAAACCTGTAGGATGTAAGTGGGTGTTCAAGAAAAAGCTTAGGCCTGATGGTACAATTGAAAAATACAAGGCACGGCTTGTGGCCAAGGGTTATACCCAAAAAGAAGGCGAAGATTTCTTTGATTCTTACTCACCTGTGGCCAGACTGACCACCATTAGAGTACTACTTTCACTGGCTGCCTCACACGGTCTTCTCGTTCATCAAATGGACGTTAAGACGGCTTTCGTAAATGGAGAGTTGGACGAGGAAATTTATATGGAACAGCTAGATGGATTCGTAGTAGATGGTCAAAATGGAAAAGTGTGTAAGCAATTAAAATCTTTGTATGGCCTGAAACAAGCACCCAAGCAATGGCATGAGAAATTCGACAGGACTTTAATGTCTGCTGGGTTCGTTGTCAATGAAGCTGACAAGTGTGTGTACTATCGCTATGGTGGGGGCGAAGGAGTTATTATGTGCTTGTATGTCGACGACATACTGATCTTCGGAACCAACCTCAAGGTGATTGAGGAGGTTAAGACTTTCTTATCTCAGAGTTTTGAGATGAAAGATCTTGGAGTAGCTGATGTTATCTTAAACATCAAGCTGTTGAGAGATGATGGTGGTGGAATTACATGGCTGCAATCTCACTATGTGGAAAAGGTTCTGAGTCGTTTTGGTTACTCAGATTGTAAACCTTCTCCAACACCTTATGATCCTAGTGTGCTCCTTCCTAAGAACCGAAGAATAACTAGAGATTAGTTGAGATACTCTCAAATTATTGGTTCACTTATGTACTTAGCTAGCGCAACCAGGCCTGACATCTCGTTTGCTGTGAGCAAACTGAGCCGTTTTGTTTCCAATCCGGGAGATGATCATTGGCGTGCTCTTGATAGGGTAACGCGCTATCTAAAAGGCACTGTGAGCTATGGTCTTCACTATACCGGGTATCCAAGGGTGCTGGAGGGATATAGTGATTCAAATTGGATTTCTGATGCTGATGAGATTAAGGCCACGAGTGGATATGTGTTCACTCATGGAGGTGGCGCTGTTTCGTGGAAGTCTTGCAGGCAGACCATCTTCACAAGGTCAACAATGGAAGCAGAACTCATAGCACTGGATACGGCCACTATCGAAGCAGAATGGCTTCGTGAGCTCCTAATGGACTTGCCGGTGGTTGAAAAACCAATACCGGCTATTCTTATGAACTGTGATAATCAAACCGTTATTGTTAAAGTGAGCAGTTCGAAGGATAACACGAAGTCTTCCAGATATGTGAAGAGAATATTGAAATCTGTCAGGAAATTGAGAAACTCTGGAGTGATAGCTTTGGATTTTGTCCAAACAACTAAGAATCTGGCAGATCCTTTTACAAAAGGGCTATCAAGAAATGTGATAGACACTGCATCTAGGGAGATGGGTATGAGACCCACGTGAGTTACCATGGTGGGAACCCAACCTATGTGATCGGAGATCCCGTGAATTAGGACCTGGGAAAACAAGCTATTGGTTAACTGGAGGAGAGTGACCTACTAAACTACTCCATTGAAGATGCAACACTCTCACAATCTGTATGGCAGGTTGACTTTTGTCTTTATGTGTTATGTGGCTTTTACAAGCAAAGATGCTGTCCTACAAAGCAGTCTTAAAAGAACGCACCTATGTGAGCCTGACTGCTGGTCACAGTCTATGAGATGAGGGTGATCTCTAGTAAGCTCATGAATAGGCCAGGAGTGAGACTTATATGCTCCATCCGCGGGATAGCCTACGACAGCCTAGTACTGGTAGGACATTAGGTGAAACTTGTTCACGCAAAACTGACAATTCAAAGCATAGTCCATTGTTCAGTTGTGAGCAAGCGTATCTTTATGTTCTAGGTGGATGTTCAACCTTAATCGGTTTTCACTGAAAACACTGGTATATCAAAGCAGTGTATTGGAATGAAAGGCAATCAAATGTGTCTCCGAGATCTAGTGGGGGATTGTTAGAGTTAATGGGCCTAAAGCCCATGTTCCAATTAATTCCTGGAAAAATCTCAAAGGCCCATTTGGTTGGATGGCATGAGTGGAAATTTAGTCCCATATTGCTAGTGGAGGTGGAGGGATACCAACTTATAAGGAGTTGTGTTGCCCACCTCCTTGAAGCTTGAGAAGACGACTAGTTCACGCGCACTCCTCCTCCGCCGCCCGCCACGTCGCGCGCGTCGTGTTTCATGGCCGAGCCGAGCTAAATTTGTGCGTGAATTTTTTGCCACTCGGGACAGAGGTTTTGCACAAGTTGTTAACGGACGCGTTACCTGTGCTTGTCGGATTGTGGGACTGTTACCGACTCGAACGTGGAGTCGTGTAGTCCCACGTCCTAACCCCGAGCGACTATATGAGGAGAAGCAGGGCAACCCTAGACGTCACAAAAGTTTGCATCTGCTTCCTTGCCTCACGTCTTCCGCCGCCTTCGTTCCTTTTCGCTGTGCTACCTTCCGGTTTTCCCATCCCGGCGACTGCGTATACGGCCGTACGGGAGAGTAGGCCTCCGGAACCCGTCTCTCGAGAACCTATACCGGGTGAGGGGCGATAAGGTTTTTGGGGAGCGTCTCGGCGCGACTGCTCACGATCGAACTGCTTCCTCGTCTTCATCGACTACCTCACGCTTGCCTCGACTGCTTCCTCGTCGTCGGACGACTACTTCGATTATGAGGACTTCATCGCCATGTCTTTTGACGCCAACACTGGATCGTTCGCCGCGGCTATCCCGACGTACGTGTTCCTGGCTTTCTGCCTTGCTTTTGATGCGAATGAAATAGAGATGCTAGCCGGTTATTTAGTTTTCATTTGCATGTCTAGTTTGCCTTGGTTGGTCTATCCAATTTGCGCATTTGTCATGATGATTTCCTGGATTAGATTAATTCGAAAATTGCTAATTAGTTCAACATCTAGCCTGCATGTATCGCGCTAGATGTGACAGCGTGACTGGTAGTCTGGATCATGTGTTAAGTTGAGTCGATGAGACGGTAAGTTTGGATTAGGGAGAGATTGTTGGAAATAATCCAAATTGAGGGAGTTTGAGTAGTTAGCTTCGGAGTTGAAGTCACGTGTGGTTTGGTTACCGAGTTCGGTTTCAAATCCTGTAAGTTAATTAGTATAAGTAAAGCATAAGGGGCTGCTGTGTTGAGCAGGGCCTCGGAAAAACAAAAACTTCTTTCTGCTCTCGCGTATGCGCGTGCTGTGTTCCGATCGTGAGGTTCCAGCGAGTTGTCTCGAGCGTGTCGAGTTGCCGCAGGTGTTTGATCCTTGGCGAAAGCCAACAAGGAAAAACCCATCTTCAACATTGAATTATAATGCTTTGTACAACTTAAAACCTAAACTACAAAATCATTCATATTACTTTCCAAAACCGTTTGTCATAAATCTTAGCTCAGTTTTGAATGGTGGATTTGCATTTCATGGTTTCCAAAAAATTTGAGAATATTCATGGGTTTAGGAAATGCTATAATATAAGAACCAACAAACATCCATTTGAAAATGTGATTATTTGTGCCCTGTGCAATAAAAACAAGTGGTGTATTTCCCTTATCTTTTTTGTATAGGAAAAAAAGGTAATATCTTTTGATAAATCTTTGCAAGTTATCATTTTGCAGCTGTTTCAACATCCATAAATTGTTTCACATTTTTTGGAAACATAGATGGTGCAAAACTACCCTCCAAAACCGTACTAATTATGGTTTGTGGGGTGGTTTCCATCCCGAGTTCCCAAAAATGATTAACAAATTCATGAGTGTAGGAAATGCTACCTGTAGAAATTTATTGAATAATATGGTCATTTGTATAAAGTATAAAGTGAGACAAGAGATAAATAACTTTCTCTTTCTTTTTGTACACGATAAAGATGGTCATATTTTTTATGAATTTTTGTAGGTTCATATTCTATATCATTATCTACACCCTTGAAGTTTTTTATATTTTTTGGCAAGATACAAAACCACCATCCAAAACCGATCTATATGGTTGTGAAAGGCATGCGCTCATCGCACAAAGGTTATCGCTAAGCGATTAACCGTTATGCGTCTTACTATAAGTTCATAGTAATATATTTATCATTACATAAGGCATGACTAGTCATAGATTAAATCAGGCACTAGTATAACAATAGTAGGGCCAACTTGTCACTGATGTCAATCGTCACTGATGGGTTATCCAGCTACCCGTCACTGATGACTTCACCAGATCTTGAGGTTCGTCCCCTAAGAAGTCATCAGTGATGGGTTGAAGAGAGGTCCGTCAATGCTAACTCATCACATCTCATCAATACTGATATCACAATTGAACTCAAAGTTTAAATGTACACAGCAATAATCATTCATCTTAGAAGAACAAACTGTAACATATATAAGTTTTACAATATCTCACTCTCAAGCACTAATTTGTACAGTGGATCTCATCATTTTCACATCTCATCAATATTGATATCACAACTGAACTCAAGTTTAAATGTACATTCGCAAGTAGGAAGGAGGCAATAGTTCGGCGGATCTACTCGAGTTCACCTCTTCCCAAGTGATTATCTTCACATCTCCAAGCCTGTTACTAAGAGAAAGATCACTTTAATATATCTCAAATTATATATGTAAGAAAAAGATAAAAGCCCAGCTAACTAATTAGGTATGCATGTTTTATTGCATAACAAATTAAACAAGTAAATCTTTGTTCTTAGTCACAACATCTATGATCACGTGCATGTGGTACCAAGAGAAGAATCCACAGAGGTTGGTTTTTAGTGGTTGTTCTTTGCACTATAAAAAATTAAAATTTGTTAGTTATTTCTATACACTAATTAGTCCGAAGTGTGCTATACAAATGTAGTATAGATCATATCGAGAAATTAAATTGGTGAGAAAGCTTGGGTCCCTTGCATTTAATTTGCCTCCCCTACAACTAAATTTGATGAATGAGTTGTTGAGTACATCTAGGATGGGAGTAATTTGCAGCCCCCTTGCTTTGAATCAAGGTAAATGACCTTGTTTAATTATAGGACAATCAGAACCACAACCCAATGGAGGCTATACAGGTAAGTCATAAAGGTCATTAAACATAAGTTTGTAAGGTAGAAAATTAACCAAGTGAAGAAAATAATGTAGCACTTACGCCGAGTTGTGGGCAAAGACTATATACTCCTTGTCCTTTTGCTCCACCAGTGCCTTTGTCACGTATTCAGAAATGAAGCTAGCATTTTGGCGTATGGTGTCAAAAGTGGCCATGTTTAGGTCCAGCAAACACATCGGTTACTTATGAAACCTGGCTTAACTGATCATGTATCGATATAAAAAACAATGAGTATATAAAATATTGGTATCTCACAAAAGTAGACCTTAAGAGAGCATACTCACAATGTGAAGCATCTCATAAGTGATTGTTCAAGGGCATCGAGGTTGAAAAACTCGAAGAAGTCCTAGAAGTTGCCAAAGAACATGTCTTCAAGGTGTCAGTGAAAAAAATCATCTTCCTTGTACCTCATGGCGACATCTTTCATTTGCTCTCCTTGCCTGTTGGACTCTAGCATGTACCAATCTTGCAATCTAGCTAACACAAGCCACCATCGAGTCATTTGTTTCGTTGTAAGGGACCAATGGTTCCCCTTGATTGAATTTCCAAGTCAATGGTTTGACTGGGATAGCATCTACCTTGAAGAGGCTGGCCTCTTACTCTTAGCACTCTTGCCTTTATTTTTCTTGCTTTTGTATGTTTTCTTCACTGGCGACAGCTTGTAATGCATTAATAGTGTGTTAGGCTCGGGCGTCGGCACTATGGAGGCCTCGGGCATTACATGCTCTATGGCGGCCTTGGGTGGTGTACATATTGGCTCCGATGGTGCACACAGCTACATCAGACTTGGGTTTGGCACCTGTTGTTTCAATCTAGTGGATGCCAGCTCATCGATTATGATGATATCCATCTTTGGCCACTGGATGACAGAAGCAATGGCATCGCCCAGGTCCTATGCTCGTCCAAGGGCATGTGAAAAGGGATGGTCCCGAACCTGTGTTCGACAACATCCAAATTGACCTTAGCCTTGTTTGACGCTAAAGGGACATGCTGCACATGGTCATTTGCGTGGGGAGGGTACACATTCCCATGGGTAGCCTCCATAGGTGATCGTTCACTAGCCACACCACAATTGTGCGTCGCATCACCACCTTTATATTGATTCACGATTAATTAGCTTAGGTGATAGCATCCCACATATTCAACATAAGGAGGATTTTGTAATTTATCATATCGAGATGAGGTCGCAAGGAAATGTTAGTTTTGTTGAGTCCTCGGCAAGGCTGATGGATGTACTGCTACTCCGCCTGTTGCTGGGGCTAGCGACTCTAGTTTGCTGCAGAAAAAGCCATCACAGGTGGTTCAAAACTATCATCCCAGATGGTTTCTCAACCTATCAGCGTGGGAGGGTCTTTGACGACTCATGTTTTCACAAATGGTTCAATTGCTCACCCCTCACCCATCTATGATGTACATGACACTATAGATGGTTGGCCATTCTAAACCCATTTGTGATGTTCTTTTCTAGAGGGTAGGTTATTTTCTTGTTTTAGTCCAATCATGTCCTCTTAAAAATGTCAGATTTATATAGCAATTCACGGCACAATTCACATCAGTAATTCACACAACACAATTTAACTCAAATTATATACACATGCATCCAAATGTTTCAACCATATTCATGTTTCCAACAGGAAAAAGTTTAATCATAAATAAACTCAAGTTTGATCCTAGCTATACTCCTACACCTCCAAAGTAGAAATCACCATCGAGGTTTGTGATTTGAATACTGCTGAAGAACACAAAAATCCATCGAATCTGCTTTAGTTTGGCTTCATTAAGATGACTCTTGTTGCCGATCATGCAACATTGTTGCTAACAAATATTTTAATACTAAAATCATGCATATACATATTGACAAGTATAAACAAGTCAATTTAATTCAAAGATAAACCTTCAAATCTAATTCTCGGGTGATGAAACTGGTCACCATCTCCATGTGGTGGCAAACATAGAATGCACATGTGTTAGTTGCTTTTATCTATTGTTTGCACTGAAATTAAATAACAAGTTTGTACGAGAAGCATTAATGACAGTGAATGCGCTATGTTAACATAGTAGCGGAGATACCAAAAAGATTAATTTATGTTGCGACTTTAATCCTTTGGCTCTCACTCCACGAGCAACGTACTCGATGAATGCCTTGTCAAGTATGTCTCAGATAGGCTTGAAGTTGTGAATAGGACTACCAAAACCCAATGAAAGCTACATATAGATGCATGTTGTACTAGTCATTTAACCTATTGGATTCTGCTAAAGTTTGGAACTAACCAATAAGTGCAACACTTTCCATGGGATGTAGGCAAAGAGGATGTATTCATTATCCTTTTGAGCCACCTACACTTGTGTGACATATTCTAGAACGTATTTGAAGACCCTAGTTGGGTGGAGGAACCGATCAGTTCCTTATGCAGCTTGGCTTCGTTGTATATGTAGCTTGTCTCATATATATAGGTATTATGAATGGAGTGAACATACTTACAATGCCCAGCTTCTTAAAAGGTTCATTTCGACGGTGTCGAGGTTGAAGAGCTCGAACAAGTCCTGGAAGAATGCATAGAAGTAGCCGCTGAGGTCCTAGTGGAATAAGTGCCCCTCCTTGAACCTGGCATATATGCATTTCAACCTTTTTTGTCTAGACTAAAAATTGTTGCTCTGTTCCATGCAACACGATTGCAATCTCCGATAGGCTGTTGACAAGTTTCCAAATTTCATTTACCGGCATTGTTAGTTCTTCATTAATGAATTGGCGAGCCAACAGCATCATTGGGAGACTATAAAAATCTGTAGGGAACCCAGGAGACGGTGGATTGGTACTCTTTCTGCTCTTGGCACTCTTGCTACTCTTGCCACTCTCGCTTCTCCCCATTGCCTTTACTTTTGTTTTCTAGAGAAGGCTCCTCTGCTGGCACTACTTGCTCAGTCATCATTCACTCATGAATAGCCAAGGTGTCAGGATGCTCTGGTGGCACTCTGCCTTGGTTGTCCTTGGCTTGAGAATGGCCAATGTGTCAGCACGCTTCGCTATCGCTACAAGTCCCGTTGGGCTTGGGTTTTTCTCCCCTGCCTATGATGCCGACTGCGATGAAGGCTGGTCAACTAGGATGACATCCCTCTTTGGCCACTTGATGAATGAGTCGATCACCTCTGCTAGGATCGTGATCTCATCTTTTGCGGGGATGGACACCAGGAGAAGTTTGAAACCATAAACCAAGTAGTCCACAAGAACCCTAATGTAGTTAGGTGCAAGGAGGCAACCGTGCACCAAAGTCCCCAGCTCTGATGAATATGCCTTCCTAAAAGCAGCATCAAGGGGAGTATCACCCATTACCTTGGCCACAAGCTTGCATCGAGTAGCTTCCTACAGAACGATATGATAATTAGCTAAGGCATCCTAGAAGCTTAATTCACCGAGCTTTATGGAACTGGTTTATATCTTACCAAGATGAGTTTGCAGGGAAATGGTTGGCTTCCTTCTTCTCCGGCTAGACCGCCTGATGCACAGCTACTCCTACAATTTCCAAGGCTCACTGCTGCAACACCAAGGGCGAGCTGAGCCTTCATCTCTTCCTTAAACAACACTACGTGCCTCGTTGCCTTCACTCTGATATGTTTGTTTACGGAAGCTTGGTCGTCTGAGTAGTCTATGATCGATTCTAGTGGCATGTGTTGGCTCTCTTGCTCAGTTTGTGCGTCTCATCATGCTTAGGAAATTGATCACTCCGTGGAACACCACTTCCTAAGCGTCGTGTGTGACCCGGGTGCCTAGGATTTCCCAAGGCTGTGGTGAGGAGGTCTTGGGTCCTAGATGTATGAAGCTCATCACCTTGGGAGCATTCTATATCTACAAAAAAGCATTGAGAACTCAATTGCTATGAGTTGTTCAGATTCAATATGTACAAACAAAAGTAAGTGAGATGTACCATGGTTTGGGGCAACTTCCTCATTTGTGGGGTTTGGAAATCTAGGAGTGCCCATTGCTGGGTTTGACTTGGCACGAGCTCTTAACCAGGACTATGCCCGCCCTTGTAAATTTGCAAATGGAGGAGTTACGTTCTTCTCCTTGCCAACTAGTACTCCTCCTCCCATTTCTCCTATGCAACCTCATATCCTGCTATGTCGAGTCTGTGCGGGTGCTTGTTTTTAGCCTGCAAAACCTTCCGCTAGGTGCTTATGCACTCAAATTCAGGTGTAGACTTCAATTCCACAAATTGTTTATACAATTTTGCATCCAAGAAAGGTACTGCTTGAACAGACTCTCACCCTTTCTTACAAATTTTATTGTGAGCTCGCTCTTCAATCTCTTCCACGCCTTCAAAATAGTCTTGAATGCAATTCATTGCACATGGTCTGCTTGTTCTTCAGGGATCTTGAACCACTCTTTTATTTCATCCATCAGCGCCTCTTGCCGGTTAGGGATGACCAACTTCCATTTATCTATTCTGATGTCCACCTTAACCCGTTCGAGTATCCCACAAACTGATCTAAATCTAGCAATGACCTTTCCTAGCTCCATCGAGGCCCTAGACCTTGTAGAGACTTGGGATAACCATGCGTCGCGTAGGCCTCTAAGAAATGGTTCTAGGCTTCTACACACTTTTTGATGTATGCGAAGCTTGTTTGTTCACCGAAGAAGGGTTTGGTGTAGAAAAGGATGAGGAATTTGAAGAAGAGTTTGTGTCCAACATCTTCTGAAACAAAGTTTTATATGCAAAGAAAAAGATTTTTAAAAGCTAACTTGAATAAAATTAAAATGGAGGCATATATAAAAAAATGAAAAATGCTAAGTTAAGTAATTCAACTCTAAAGCCAATACTTAGCAAAGTTCCATATAAGATAGCTAAACCTATATAGCCAACATTTAGTAATTCATCATGCATAATATATAGAAGTGCTAAACCTATATAGCAAAGTTCCATATAAGGTCCACATTAACAAATAAATTCCTTATAACCTAACCCACTAGATTCCATAGAGCAAATTTCATAATATAGAAAAACTGATTAAGGTTGTCGGGACCAAAATCTACAATGTAAAACTTCAAATGGAACCATCGGATAAGTCGAGACGTCAACCTCGACCTCAACCATTGAGATACAAATACCCCAATAGGAGTAGAGTGATATGGCCTCGAATAGCCCGAGACATCAACCCCAACCTCAAAGCCAGCAATTGAATGCATCAGTTTTGGGTAGAGTGATGTAGTCTCCTCACTTCTTCTCACTAAGTCAGGACATCAACCCCAAACTCGTCCTGGCAAAAGAATGCACGGCTAGAGTAATGTGATATAGTTCCAAACTCTCAGTGGAAGAGTCACTTCACAGTGATGATCACACCTGACAATTTTATATTATGAATCTCAAAACCTTACATACTTCATGTGCTTCATAATCATACATACAAGGCACATGAGGCATGTTGGAGCAAATAGGAATCACAACAATAACTCTACGACAAAAACTGCAATAATACATATAGCTCTTCAGTGAGGTAGAGGAGGAAGAGTGCCAGCGGGTCTTTGGTGTTTAGCTTTAACACAACGACACAAATCGCACCCGACAATGAAGCGTGCGATCTCTATCTTCATCCGGGTCCACCAAAATCTTTGCCAATCTCGGTACATCATCGTACTTCTCGGATGAATAGAAAAGGGAGAGTCATGAGCTTCACGAAGAATTAGGTCTCGAAGGCATAACAAAACATTTACCAAGTAAATGATGCCTCGATAATCAATTGAGAACATTTAGAAACTCCACTAGAAATGTTCTCCTTGGTTTTTTGAATACCCTCTTCTTGCTTTTGTGTAGCTTTAACTTGATCTCCCAAGGAAGATTGGATTTCAAGGTTATGAAGGGAACCATGGTGAACGACTTCAAGATTAAGTCGTGAAAATTCCACATGGAGGAGTGGTTGTTGTTCCTAAGGGCATCAGCCATAACATTAGCCTTACCAGGTTGGTAGTGGAGGTCTACATCATAATATTTGATCAATTCGAACCATCTTTGTTGCCTGAGGTTTAGGTCAGGTTGGGTGAAAAGATACTTCAAACTTTGGTGGTCATAATATGATTTACAGTGATTACCGATAAGGTAATGCTGCCAAATTTTTAAGGCATAAACCACGGTAGCAAGCTCGAGGTCATGTGTTGGATAGTTGGATCATGTGGTCTCAGCAAGCAAGAAGCATAAGCTACCACATGACCTTGCATCAACACACATCCAAGACCAAAGCGAGAAGCATCGCAAAAGGCATTGAAGTTTTTGTGGATGTCTGTGAAGACAGGCACAAGAGCAGTGATCAACTTGCATTATAGCTCTTGAAAGCTTTCTTCGCATTTAGATGTCCATTTGAACCTCTTCTCTTTCTTAAGGAGTTTAGTCAGCAGTTTAGCATGTTTAGAGAAGTTCTCGATAAAGCGGCGGTAGTATCATGCTAGACCAAGAAAACTCCTTGTGTGACTGACTTGGGTTATTTCCAATTGAGAACATCTTTGACTTTACTAGGATCCACAGTCTAGGAAAGTGACATCTTGAAGCCAAATTTACATAGTGAATTTACCATAGAGTTGGTGTTCACGAACTTTCTCCAAGACCAAGTTCAAGTATTCAACATGATCTTCTTTTAGTCTTGGAAAAGATGAGAATGTCATCAATAAAGCTGACAACAAATCAGCTAAGACTTCCTGAAGATTGAATTCATCAACCTCATGAAGGTAGCAGGAGCATTGGTTAACCCAAAAGACATCACGGTGTACTAATATAAACCATAACGAGTCATGAATACTATTTTTGGAATGTCTTCAGGTCAGATTTTGATTTGATGGTAGCCTAACCTCAAATCAATCTTAGAAAAGACGGTAGCTCCATTTAATTGATCAAAGAATTCATCAATTCAAGGAAGTGTGATAGAACAATGGGTGTCCTGATCTTTCAATGAGAACGATAACTATTGATTTGATGTGTTCAACCTTGACAATCCGACCACACCATGCGACGATGATGTGCCTTTACAATTGCCAGACCAACTCTGAGAGGTTATTGACGATGCTGATAGCACGATCAACCTGAACATGAGGTTCTAATCCCTGTGAGCCATTAAAGAACTAGCAAGAATTAAGATAAAGCAATCTGAAATTGCAAGTATGGATGAAGAACACGATAGATTGGGGTTCCGAAAAGCGGTCTTGATCTAGTCATTAGACACAAACAAAGATACACAAAGTTGCATAGGTGGGGCTAGATGGGTTGGAAAGAGCACGAGATAAGCTTTCCATACAGTCCAAGATCACCCAAATTGGAGTTCGTATGCCCGAGATATAGATGTTTGAAGTCAGGATTGTCTCAGCAATCTAAATAGAAGTCCAGAACTTACAAGACTTGATCTCTTGCTCTTTTTGGACCAAAGGTGATGTGGGGAAATCCTTATACAACACTAATCCATGTGGGACATGGTCATAGTCACATGAACTTCATTTTCTCCTCCTCCCAAGAGCTTGAACATGAATCCTCGCTTGTTCTTGAAGATCTTGACGGACCTCCTTTCGTTCTTTATAGCTTGAGTAGTGAATGTATTTGAAGTAGTTGAAGTATAGGTGGTAGTGGGTGTACCAATGGAGGTCGTGTCCTCATCATCCTCCCTTTCTCGAAAACAAAGTCGTCCTCGGCTTGCATAAGCTAAAAACCATCAACGAGCAAAGAAAACGTGTGCGCAACATATATGTATCTATCTATCATGGTTAGCTTTTCTTGGTTAGCAATTATATCAAACTATGATCACAACTATGATTCAACTTGGCAGATCTTAGAAACATGCATAGTGGTACATCATTTTTATAATTCCAATAAGTATTGCAACTCAATTTGCAAGTATAAGTGAAATGTTCATGCATATAATTTGTTTTGCAAGTATAAGTAAAGTGTTCATGCATATTATCTATTTTGCAATGCCCATCATTAAACCATCCCAATATAGGTGAATAATCATCAGCGTACCCAAATAAGAAGCCACATCGTGCTGAAATTTAGAGCAAATCAATGCACTAATGTTGGAACAATGATGTGACAAGATATTTAGCATCAATTGAGCACCAATATTAGAGGTCATATCAAAACAATGAAGCATTGGTGTCAAATTATCTTCACTCAAAGTAGAAAGTTGACCACATGGAATGCAAATCCTATGCACCAAGAATTCATTACTTATGTCATTAAATTGCTATAGCATGTAACACAATCTTTTCAATCAAATACTGACATTACAAAGGTGATGAGATGAATAATTGCAAGTGGTCATTTGGCAGAACGAGCAAGTTTAGAATTAACTTTAGCATGGGCGATGCAAATCATATGCACGCAAATTTCACCATCTACAATAATATCTCTAATTAAATTAATTCTTGAGCAAGAGTGTAAGGGAATTCCAAGATGGTAAACTCACTAGTTCAAAAACTTTTTCTAAAACATGTGTTAAAGTCATAAGGTTAACAAGTTGAATAGCATATATAACATCATGAGTAACAACATTATACATGTCATTATGTTCTATCAACTTTTATAGACCATTTCAGAATTATTGTTTGTAAAAGAAACTTCCAAATATGGATGTGAGAGTTTCAACTACTAGACTCCTCCTGTGTGCATTCTCGTTAGTCCAGGATCATGCTGATGGTACACAAGCAAAATGTATAACATTGCATGCATTCTAAGTCAAAGCATAGTTTTGAATACGATATGCCACAAGTATCATGTCTTAGTGACATAATTACATCAAAGGAAACAACGGAAATAAAAGCGAAGGGGCTCCATCGATGCCACAGGCACTTGGTACTATTCTTCTTCTTCCGTTGCTTCAGACGTTGGGTCGGTTTCTTCACTCCTTATTGTCGTAACATAATAAAAGCGAAGCAAATAAATACTAACTCTAATAAAACATTCCAGAAAGCAACATGAGAGAGAGAAGCATGACGAAGGTAAGATGTGTGTGGAATGGAACGATGGCGCAAATGCGTCATCGCGACGAAGATTGGAATAAGCTCTATTGCTAAAGAATCCTTAGTATAGGTCTTCTAAGACAAATCCATAACTGTGTATGCATATATATATATATACAACATTATACTGTTATGCTAGCATAATCATTGAAATAAGACATAAACATGCTAACTACATCCAAAGCCTAACATACTAGTATATATGTAAATGGTAATAGCACATACCAACTAGCTCATGAGGCATACTAAATAAAATGAGCATGAAATAACCTAACATGGCTAGTGATCAAGTGATTATCATTTCAGAGGTTAACATTGTTTGGTTACTGTTAAAATATTATTCACAAAATAATTAACCATGAATTGGAACCACAGAACTACATACTTTGACATATACGACATATATGTTGAGCATAAGCACCACCTATGCATGCTAATTAAATTAATTAAGCTAATTACAGAGGTCAAATAAGTGCAAACTACTCTCTGGAGTTTAATTAAAGCAAGATAAAAACAGAGAATAAATCATATTTAAAAAGTAAACAATCGATATTGAAATAGGCCTAGAACAACATATGATTTATGATACACTAAAACACTTGTGCTAAAAGGTTGCAAATACCACTCTAAAATAGTACTGGAGTGTGTCTACCTTACAGAAAAATGAAATATTCAAAATAGAAAGCTTTTCTATTTTAATAATTAAAACAGAGATCATTTTAATTCTAGGTAATTCTACACAGTTCCAAAAATTATGAAATTAACAGAGAGGTTCTACACATACTAGTAATCTATGAAAAATAAATTAAGTTCAAAATAATCACCACAGATCAAACTATTTTAAATTCGGTCAAATGATGCTCAAATTTGGGGTATATTCATGTAGTACTAGAATTACAGTGCGGATTTGAAATCCAGCAGCACTAGTAGATTACTGGGGTCCTAAATGATCCATTTTGACACTAAGATCAAGAACATGGCATGGTTTAGCTCGATTGGGAAAAAGAACAGATGTACAGTACATGGAGTAGCTACTATACAGGAAATTGATCGATCAAAATTATGGCTGGCACATGGAGGTGATCAATGGGTGAAATTGGTTGAGGGGAATTGTTCTATGGGTTGGTAGGAGTCTACTCTAGAGTGGGATTTGAGAGAAGCTCACCGAGTGTGAACAAATCACGAGGAGAAGGAGTTCGCTGGAGTTGTGGAAGAAGTCACGGTTTTGCTGGAGCTGTGGAAGAAGTCACGGTACGGTTGATGTAGTTGACAAGGTTTTCAATTGCTTGCGGAAGAAGGTGCGTGTCGGTTGGGGAAGCTCCTGCAACAATGAATTGGACGATGATGCACCAATGTCGCTGGAATTCCTCGTCGGAGTGGTCAACAGAATTGGAAGAAGAAAAGGATGTGGTGGAGGAGTTGGAGAGAGCAAAGGAGAGAAATCATAAGTGGGAGGGGTCCTTGTATAGGGCTGCTAGACAGGGAGGAGAAAGACATCAGAGGAGGTGAAGGAACCACGGCGGCCGCGTGCATGCGCGCGTGTGTTACTACCCATGGCACGGCAGCCGCTCGGCTGCTGTATGCACAACACGGTGCTGGCTACAGCACATGTCCCAAGCTGGCCTACTAGGCTGGCTGGCCCCTTTTCCTTATTTTCAGATGTAAAACAACAGGGAAAGCAAAATAATTTAAAGCACACATGAATATGGTTCGAAATTATGGAAAAATTCCCAGTAATCAATTTAGACATGGGGAATCCAACAAAGATAGGTTCAGGAGAATTTCCAAAAATATTTGTGATGAAAAATCATAAATTCTGATATTACCTCTCAAATTATTCAATGGCTTGAATTAAAAACCAACTAAAATATTACAAAATAGATTACATAGTTGCACATCCTCTTCTCTTTAATTATTTTAAACCTATAAAAATCGAGAATGTTACAGTGGAGCACGTAAGTCTTTATCTATATAAATGTCTTCTACATGTTGTATATCCAAATCATGAGTATAGAATAATATCACATGAGGTACAAAAATCAGCAAACAATGCATAGTCTAAAAAAATATCAGGTGATTTTTGGGAACAACTCAGCATGTTTAATCAATTCCTCATGAGGATAGTAACAATTTCAGACTAACATGTCATTCTAAAACACAAATAGCATGCTCATCATCTATGCTGTGGCATAGATATAGTGAAGTGTTATCACACAACTCTTCCTTATCGCAAAGAGCATTAGTAATTTTTTACAACAACATTCTCAACTGTGGTAAAGGGAAAGTAACAAGCGATTCCACTCTAGGTTGCTCTAAATAGCATGAGTACTGGAAAAGTTAGTTCATCACGGGGAGCATGGGGACTAGTACCTTTAGTAGTCGTGACATGGGACTTGTACCTTGTGTTATTGGCCTCATTTATCCGTCTCTTGATCACTTGTCAGCTTTGCAAGCAAGAAGAAACAAACAATTTGATAGAAAAGTAGTCCTTATGCATAAGTTCATCCTGAATGTCATGGTTTAAACATTTCCAAAATCTATTAAGAGTAGCTCATCATTTTCATTGATATTACAACAAAATAAGTAATATTGAAGGTCTAGATAGTACTCATCAATTGTGTTACTACCTTATTCTAAATGTCGTAACTTTCGAAGCTGACTACGTTGTAAAAAAGGATTGTACGAATTTGTATCTCATTGCAAGTTTTAATTCTTTCCAAGTAGTAGGTATATAATCAAGGTATAACCAGTAATATTCATCCCACCAAAGAGAAGCAAGATTAGTGAAGATCTAACAGCAATCCATACTTTCTTATGTTTAGGATAAACATGACTAGCAAATATTTCATTAAATAACAATTCTGAGTCGACACAAATATCAGGCTCATTATAACCTCAAATATTGGCAATGAGACTGGAACATGATCATGTACTTTTGTGGAGGCTGTTGTATGTGCCGTTGTGTTGAATGAAACACATGTCTCGATGTATGGCTCATCTACCTCCACTATGGTGCTGCCCAAGATTGCAAACTCAAAACCTATCATGGTTAGTGGAAAACCAGAACAAAATCAAGGATATAATGTCTATCAACTACTAGGATGTGGCCACAAGTCGCTCAACACTCAAGCCAAATCAAATTCTTACAAGTTTTTACCATGTAGCAGGTAGTGACCAGCAACCAACAGTGTCAAATACATCCAAAGGTTGAGTAAAGCGATTGCCAGGCAAAAATATATCTGCACGGGTAGAGTATGTGGAGCTAGGAAGTCATATGGTAGCAAGGATTAGCAACAATTAGTTCAACAATGCAAGTTGAATAAATGTTCAAAGTACTATTCGATGTTGCTAATCCTTAGCTTAGACTGGGTACTAGACAATCAATTCACAAAAGATATAAGTGAAGCTCAAAAAGATGGGGTGCAAATAGCCCTAAAAGAGAGTGAGATTTTCGAGTTTTATTTTTTCTTGTCTCCTATGTGGCTTCTTTTTCTTTTCTGTATTTATTTATTTATTTTATTTTTCAATCTCAGAAATTCATTCAAATAAATAGAAGGGCAAAGAACTGAAATTTGGTTGTCACTGCCTGCACGGCAGCAATAGTCAATATGGTGCCAATGACAGAGATGTGGCAAGAATCAGCAAACTAGAAACCATCACTGTCTTCCGCGGCAGCAAAATGAGCAAAAACATTGCTGTGGCAGAGAATGGCAGGGATAATGGTGACTGAATGCCATCACACTATTGCCACGGCAGCAAAAAACAGGCAAAAACGTTGTGTGTGGCAGGAAAACAACAGGAGACCGAATTCAATCCATGTTTTCTGCCAAACCATTAGTCGAATTGTACTAAAATTTGACGTGGGGTTCCTAGATTATGCCTGACTTTATTGATTTTTTTCACATTTTTCTAGGCACTTTTTTGTCCCAATGAGCTCAAATTCAAATTATGAATCCAAACCGAGTGGGATTTGAATTTCTTGTCCGATTCGTGTGGAGGTCATTGCCTGGGTCCTTACTAAGCTCATGGAGACACCACAGGTTTGGCCAAGGCTTGCCAAGGTTTTAGGTGGGATCTGAACCAAAGTAGGCAGAGTGAGGCACCCAACTTGAACTCTAGGCAAACACGTTCCTTTTTTTATTTTTGTTCTTTCTGAACTCTCCTCTGAACCAAACTGGTCATGGCGCCTGAGCAACAATGCAAGAGAGACCAAGATCTTCTTCCTATCAACTAGGGCTTGTAGTTCCTAGCTGTGACAACGAACATAGGCGGACACTAGTACAGAAAACGATATCCGAGGCGGTCAAAATAGGACATCCGAGGCGGTTATAGCACTCGACGCATCGACGGAGTGGGTTGCGGATATGGGGGCATACATTCGGAGGCGGTTACGTAAACGCCTCGGATAAGAGCTCATCCGAGGCGGTTAAAACTCATTAATCGCCTCGGATAAGGCCATATCGGAGGCGGTTAGTTTCATAATCGCCTCGGATAATGTATTATTAGAGGCGGTCAGAATAATACAAACCGCCTCCGATATAGACATATCCGAGGCGGTTAGGTAAAGGTAAACCGCCTCCTATATTCTCTTATCCGAGGCGTTTAGGTAAAGATAATCGCCTCCTATATTCTCTTATCCGAGGCGTTTAGTTAAAGATAACCGCCTCCGATATGTTGTTCACCAGGCATTATTTTTCTACTTTACTAGCATCCCTGAAAAAACACAATAGATATATATATACAAATCACAGCAGGCACAACCAGCACAGCACACTTCAAACATTCATTCATTCTCGAATCGACCAACAAAACATTAAATGTAAACATTCACATACATACGCATACGAATTAATAAATATTACAAAAGTTGTTCACTTGAGTCATATCCTCAATTCACAGCCAGGAGTATTGATCAAATTAAACAAAACTAGACCTCTCTTCAATTGTTCACGAACGAATAGAACCACGCGCCGAAGCTCCATACACCATTTCTGTTGATAAAGAAGCATCATATGTAATAAAGTGACGTTAGCAGTGAGAGAAAAAATGAACAACACGACGTTTAAGAACATCAAGTGCACTTATCATTTGAAACCACTGATTGGACAGATAATTACAAAGTTTGATTGTAGAAGTTAATGAAGTAACTAATGATCTAAGTAGAAACCTACGTAATCATCTAACTAATCTCAATCCTAAGTTCCTAGCGTTTGTCGCCGGGGAACCGAAGCGTCCCTTCGGGACTAATGACTTCGTTGTTCAGGAAGCCGGCGATGAGTGCGACCGGACTGGGTGAGGTCCATATCTTCCAACATCTTGATTGCATGGTTTTCGTCGCTTCCTGAAAACATGAGTCTACGCTCAGGGCGAAATAGAACGACTAAACACTCGACATTAGCAGTGGCGCTGGTTTCTTACCGGTAGAAACCCGCGTACTTTGGGTTGATGGAAAGGGCTAGCATGTGGAAACACACGGTAATACCCACAGAGGTCGGTCCTTCAGGTTGTTGCCGGCACTACAAAAGGGATATCGATTAGGTATAGAGGGCAGAATTATGATGGCATTAGTTCTAGGAGTCAAGGACATTATGGAATACCTTAAACTTGCAATCATGGCTTAACTTGACAGCCACTCCGCGCTTGACCTTGTGCCTCCCCCGTGTTTGATGTATGTGTCAAACGCTCTGGATGATTAAAAACAATTAGCATCGAACTATCTCTTCCTTTGTGAAGAAGAAAGAATAGACATGGACTAGTCGAACGTTTTGATACTTACTCGTCGAGTACAGTCATGATGTCCACGTACGCTTCCTTGCGCGAGTCCATGCTGCGCCTCATGGAATCAAGGTAATATACCTTACTCCATTTCGGCACGATCACGATGAGGATCCAATGGCCGCTGCTTGTACGATACGAAGTTATTACATGTTTAGCGACTCGAACCATAAGAATTCGCGCAGGATGTGGCTACCCGATGTTATAGGCAACCTGGATCTGATCTCGTGCGGAGTACTCATGGAGTAAATGCACGACATAATCCCGCACCATGTCCCTATTTTGCTCGAGACAATATGCGGAGATCAAATGTGGGTCGCCGAACCCCACAGAGTAGCACCGTTCCAGGAGCAGATGGCCAGACCTGCCCGTACGCGGCGTCCATCGAGAAGTTCATCGTAGCGAACTGTATCTGCAGCTTGCACCTCGTCGGACCCCCAATCTGGTCGATAGGAGAAGTATCATCCGCACCAGATGCACAACTACTGCGGCGGGCACCCGGGCTAATTGCGACACGGCGCCCTGTCTTGCAGGTACTGTGCTGATAGCCTCTCCTCCATTGCCCTCATTCTCTCCTCGAACTGCGTCTCAAGCGACGATTGAATGTCTGCTTTCATCTGCTCGGCTCTAGCTCTCTTCCGCTGCCGACGTGCCTCCTGTGTGTCCCGGTGAAAGATTTGCTCCACGTTGCCAGGTTTCCGAGACACCTGGTGCGTCCATAGGGGCTCCCTGGTGCCGATGGTCTCGGAGAGTATGTCTTTCTCCCCGACTTGGCACAAACGAGCCTTGAGATGCCTGCTCGTTCAGCCCCACCATTCTCTGATATACCTGCTCGTCTTCAGGGTTTCTCCATACGCGTTGCCCACCTTGATCCACCTTGGTCCTCGCTCTGCACTAGTCCCGGACTCGGTTGTCGCCGAAACCTGAGAACGCCGGCTGCTGACCGTGCTTCTTCCCGCTTCCGTGTCCTCCTTTGCCCACATCTTCTTCGCACCGAGTACCCTAAGGTGCCGAGGAAATGCGGCGTGCTTATTTCTGCTGGCTAGCTCTTTCCCTTCTGGCTTTCTGTCCGGAATTCTTCGGACGACTTCATGGCGCAGAACTCTGCCCAATCTTCTTCGGAGACATCAGGGTATGCCTGGCAAGACGACTTCTCTTGATTGAGATAGTCCCTCACCAGTCTGTGCTTGAAGTTCCTCCAGCACTTCCCAGCCGTCAGTATTGTCGCTCGGAAGAACTCGGCCTCGACCTCTTCCGGGTACATGAAGGAGCCCTTCACTTCGTCAAAGAGGGACCTCCGCTCCTCCCGTGTCAGCTCACCCCAATCCGCGAGGGTGATCCTAACCCTAGAACGGGCGACCACCCCGCATAATGTCCACCACTTCTTCCGGTTTCTTCTGCTCAGGCACTCCGGTCACCGGATCCAGGCTCTGAACTACCCATCTGCCCTTCGGCCTCCCCGATGGCTTCCTTGGTTTGCGAGATCCCTTCCCTGACAATGTCGAAGGTCTTGGCGACCCCGACGGTGATATTGTAGGGGAGGACGGCAGGAGAGCTCATCTCGATCGTATTAAGTAGTTACTAAACAAGTTTTAGTATCAAGTTAGACTCAGTAAACAAGTTTTAGTGGTACATGTTCGAAAGAAATACATTAGGATAAGAAGATCAATCTCAGCTTGCGCACTTCTATTAGGGCAGCATTCAATCGCATCTTTAGTTGAGAGAAAGCAAAAGGGGGTAATAAGAGAGGAGCAAGTTAGTATCTATTCTTATTAGACTTTTAAACTATAGCATAAGCATGAGCAATGTTAGATCAAAAGAAAGTAGCCATAGTTTTAGCAAGCACTCCGACATCTTAGACAAGTATAGTTAATCATATGCTTACCAAATAAATTAGGGTTTTGATAACAAGAACAACTGATATATCAGAAACATCAGTTATTAGAATATAAGGGTTCTAATTAGTACTTAAACAGATAGTTACTAAGAACAATAGTAAAATCTTGAGCTGGAATTGTAGAACTCTATGTAAATCTTCAATGTATAAATCATGTTATTAGTGAAACACTTCAGAATCTAAAGTAGTTCTATAGGCTCATTTATTCAAGCTAAACTACCTTAATACATGTTCGAATGAGTATGCTAGATACAATGCGCAAGGGTAGCGTAACACTCAGCACATGTTAACACAGTACTTAGATGATCACAAAGAACAACCATGACATGCTGATCTTCGACACAATGGGACTTATATGAATGCTGAAACCATAATATAAAAATCATCTTATACGGGTACTGATGGGCAGTAACTAACCAATACCCTAACATACACGAAAACAAACATTTTAAGCATGCATGAAGTGAAAAGTACACACATGTATAGTACGGTTTGGGATCAACTCATCTTCTAGAGTAATGAACTAGCTGGCGCTTGTTTGACGAATGGTTATCTATATGGAAAACCATGCATAATATTTGACTAGAGTACAAGAACTGCACAATGAATGTTAAAGACTGCGAATTTCGTACTCTCAACATGAGCTCAAAGTACAGTATGCCTTTATCTGTCCAAACTAGCTAGGTAACTTTCAATTCCGCTAGGGTTAGTCTAATCCTGACTAATTAAACACAAGAAATCAGTCTAGAATCAATAAAGAAATTATCTGAAGCCACGTGCTGTCGAGGATGAAAATGCCTAACACATACTAAATAATGCTTGCCCCCATCTATCTCCTTAAGTTTCAAAGTCGAGCAAATCAGACAGTAGATAATATCTATGTACAATGTAAGCAGTGAGATAAAACAGAAAAGCTAACAACTCTAGTCTCATTGTCCACTGGCAAAAGAAATATCTTTGGACTTCTTCTTCCTAGCAATATCCACATCACCGAATAGCATTGCGCGATTGTCCATGACAAAAGAAATTAGGAGATGCCGGTTTCTCACTCACTCTTGCGGTTGGAGGAGGAGGAGCCCGGCCGGCCGGTGCTCCCAGGGAGTGACGGTGTACTGCTTGGGGAGGTGACGAGGCTTGGGGGAGAGGCACACGACGGCCGTGGTCGAGAAGAAGGCCACACGGTCGTGGGCTTGAGGTGACCTGGTGGCGTGGATGAGCGCTCGGCCGCGTGCTCGGGGAGAGGCGGTGTAGAGGAGGGATGGCTCTCTCACCGGCGCAAGGGGATGATGGCGGCGCAGGTCGCGGGCGGCGACGACGATGGGGAAGGAGGCGGCCGGCGGCGGCTAGGACTTCGTGCCGCTGGAAGGCGGCAGCTGAAGGAGGGATTCGGCGGCGGCGCTGGTCGGGGCGGCGGGAAGGCAACGAGCAGAGAAGGCAGTTCTGCGCGTGGGATCGGCAGTCCATTTATAGTAAGGCGGAGCTGATAAAGGAGGCGGCTCCAGTGTAAATTATCAGATCTAATCCGTGCCTCATGATAGTAGCATAAGGAGGCGGTTAAATGATCTTCAACGCGCTCCAATAGTGCGAGATATCGGAGGCTGCGTTGCGGTATTTGATGACCGCATAATTAGACCTAATCGAAGGCGTTTTACCCGGTCCTAACCGCCATCGCCGATAGGAATAAAGGAGGCGGTTAGATCTGTCCACCGTCCTCTTTATATTTTTCCAGGCGTGTGCACATCTGTTTTCGGAACGTACTCCATGGACAGAATTCAACAATCACATATATAAACATGCACAGTATATCTAAACTCACATATACCCTTTGACATCTCCATTCATATATAAACATGCAATAATATATCAACCACACTATATATGAACTCCAAGACGTTCATATGCAAGAGAAGCTATCCAAACATCATATATTACTTCTTTCACCCAACGTATCAACATAGTGTCATCACCACATCTCGAAATTATATCATTGCCATATACTTCTGCTTCTCTCTTTTTACTGCTTGCACAGGCATATGTCCCCGTCGAACTCTAGCCTTCTTGCGATGATCTTCACGCACGTAGACTGGTTCATTTCGGTTACATCGGCCGTCTAGCATCTCTAATGCTATGAGTTGCATCGGACAGGTGGTCTATCTCTCAAATCATCTTGTACTCATCCTCATCCACCACAGCCTGACACTCCGACAACTCTCCTTTTACCTTGTAGCGCACATATGAAGATTCTTCTGTCGACCGGACTCATTCAACTTTGTGATGTAACGCTAACTGCAGCTTGATTGGCTAGGATGAATGGTCATCTTTGAATACCAACACGTTCAAGGTCAATCGGTACGAAGCCGTGGAGAACGAGGGGCCTTCGTAGGATTGCAGCATTATAACCAATGGCACCGAAATAATGTGAACTTGAAGTACACGTAGTCCAGCTCCCAAATATCCTCGATGAACCATAGTACCAGCTCCGTTCCCGCTCAATACAGGAAGCCTCTATGCGGACCCCACTATTTTGAAATGTGCTTGTCCATATCTGATCTCTCATGTAGAACGCAAGTACCAATTTTTAAAACATGTCGTATCCTTGCCAAGTAGGACGACTCGAATTGCCCTTCGCATACCTTCTGCAGCATAACCTCGACAATACTTCCCTCGGTCGATACTGTTTGCTCACGTAGTGCTTCAAGATCATGAATCTTTCGAACGGGTACATGCCTACGAAGGAAGACTGAGGCCACACATGGTGATTTCGTGCACACTGTGGACGATGAGATGCAGCCCATGATATCGAAGAAAGGCGGGGGAATACATCTCTAGCTGACATACAGTCTCCGCCGCCGCTAACGTCCTAGATCATACTAGCTCGAAGGTACTGTCCATCACCTATTTGTTGCTGAGAAATCTTGTTGAAGAAGAAGCACAGGCTGGGTGACATGATTCCCGGACGGTAGGAGTGAGGATATTCCTGATGGCAATTGGGAGCATCTGTGTCATCATAACATGGCACGTCACTGAGACTTCATGCGATGAGTTTCCGGTCCTGCATCGAGACGAGCCTCTTGATGTGGCGAGTAG